>PVJH01016451.1:0-50327 GCA_004026705.1 Nesogale talazaci
AAGCAGAGTAAGGAGATAGGGCATTTCAATGTGCAAAATGCTGGATTGGATTGCAAGCCAGAAAAGAAACATTACTCAGACACTGGGTGGAGATTGAATATATTAGTAACAGCGCTGTATCAATATTAATAACATTATTCTATCACAGTTACATAAGATGTTAACATTGGAAATATCTGCGTGTAAGATTTATGGCAATTATTTTTACTCCTTTGTGACCTTAAACCAACTCAGATGGCTTTTGAATGAAATATAATGAAACACAGTGAATGTGTTCCGGTTAATTAACACAGACCTTTCTAACATGGTCGACAAAGACAATATTCTACATCTTGCTTTGTGGATTAGCAACCATCTAATGAACAGCTGATGATTTCTCCTTCTTTGGAGCAAAGGAGAGTAAAGAAAATGGAAGGCACATGGAAACAATCCAATGCTCTAAGAAAACCCCAAGCCCCACTGCTATCAAGCTGACCTCAACTCACAGCAGCCTTACAGGACACAGTTGATCTGCCCTTTTCTTCTTCTGGGACTGTCACTCTTGATGGGAGTAAGAAGTCTCATTTCTCTCCTGAGGAATGACTTCTGATTGTTAACAACTCAATGCATAACCACTATGCCCCTTGGGCTTCTCAATGGATGGACAACAGGAACTATAGGATACCCTGCTACCACTACCAACCGCATTGAAAGGGGCCACATTAAAAGGTCGTGGGTAGAATAAGAAGAAAATGTGAAACATCAAAATCATTAAAAGAAAAAAAATCTGGTGTCCCTGCTCAGGTGAGACTGGTCTAACCTCTGAGGTTACAGCCTTAAATCACCTTTCAGGTTTGGAAATGAGCCCCACCCCATGGTTCCATTTTCAGCCAAACAATAGACAGGTCTGTAAGGGAAACAATAGTGCTGGGGAGGGGGGCGGGGTACTCACTCTTTAGAATAATGGACCACTTGAGATCAGAAGGCCAGCATTTCTCTGAGGATGACTTCAGGGAAGAAGGAGGCCTGGACACTGGACACCCAGGAAGGGAGTGGGACCAGCTAAAGGTTTTATTTGTGGTGACCACAGACAATGCCCCGGAACAAAAGGTACATGAATTTTGAAGGCCAACCTGCTTTGCCCTGTAAACCTTTGGCCAATTCACAATAAACAGTTAACACACAACAGATGTCTTCTATTCCAATGGTAGTTTATATGCTCCAGGCCTCCAAGCTCGTTTGGTTGCGTGGTGATTCACCCACCCTATGAGGTCCTGCATCTCCTTATATTACTAGCGATGATGGTCTCATAGGAGCTTGACAGGCTTTTCCCATTTCAACTCTCAAAGCCCCCAGGCATCCTGTCTGTAGTAGTTACATAATCTGGTGTCGATTTGAGAACATGGCGAGTGAAGGGGTGGGGTCTGGCCTGTCAATCAGGATATAACCAATGAGGCCTCTATGTAGGAATGGACCTCTCGAGAATTCTGAAGAGACTTCTCTTTCTCTGCTCACTTCCTCCGAGACACTCTACTGATGATGCTGACTTCCTGTGAGACATTCCTGAGGAGAAGTGACATGGACCTATCCTGAGGCAGCCCCAGGGACTGGAGAAGCCATGTGGGGACCTCTGCCAACACTGACAAACATGCTTACACCACCACTGGATCCCGAAGACTTCCAACCCACTAGCCCGGGATCTTCCTGCATTCGGCATCATTGCATGTGTTTTGTGAGTCTGAAGTCAACTTTGTAGATTAGTATTGGCTATATGGGCTACTATCAGACGTAGGGGCTTGGACTGAACTTGGTTGGGATGTTTGTCAATGTACAATTACCCTTTATACAAAACTCTCTCCTATACATATATGAATGTCCATGTCCCGGCCTGACACACTGTCTCAGTTTGAAAAGAAGTTGTTTCTTGTTGCTACGGGGTTGATTCCTACTGAGGGCAAGTGAACTGTGCCTAACTGACCTCCTCTGGAGGGTTTTTAAACGTGTGATCTTTTGGAAGCATCTCACCAGGTTTGTTTTCCCCATACAGCTGGTGGGTTCAATCCATCAAACTTTTGGCTAGTAAACCGGAAAAACCAAACCCAATGCCCTCCAGTGGATGCCTGCCCATGGCAGCCCCATAGAACAGAGTAGAAGGGCCCTTATTAGGTTTCCGAGACAATGAATCGTTCTGGGGGTAGAAAGACTGGCCTTTCTTCTGTGGAGCGGTGGGTGGTTTCAGACTCCTGATCTTCTGGTGGGCGGTCCAGTGGGTCACACTGTACACGACCAGGGCTGTTTCTGCTCCCTCTCGCCAGCCCAAGTGAGAGAAAGATGAACCTCTACCCCCAGGGGCACTTGGAATCGATTTTGGTGGCAGAGTCTGGCTTTGGTTTGAACACCTCCAAACCTGCTAGGTCCGGGGTCTCTGAGCGCCGAGAGATGTTCTTACATCGCAATGACCCCGGGGGGTGAGGCTGATAAGGTAGGTACCTACATAATCATGTATAGCTGAGGTTTTCAGCACATTTTAATGCAGTTTTTTATGGTAAAGGAGGTGCCTCGGCTGCTTTTCGGGTCAGCTTATACTTGATTATATACGGGTAGGTGAGTCAGCACAGAGCTGCTTCAGAATGGCTCCTTGAGTCGTCTCCTTGTGACCCAGACACGTTTGGGTTACATATTAACTTTGTCGGGAGTTCTTCCCTTACACAAAGGGATCTACTCACTCCTGTGTGTTCTGGAAGCACAGGACCTGCTGGACCTCGCTTTCCTGTATCTGAGATTCTGGAACAAACGGGTGACTTTCCCTTAACACAAGGAAAGTGACCCATGGGGACTCCAGGTGAAGGGTGTGCAGGCGAAGGGCGAGAGCTTGTCCTTCGGTGCGTCCAGGTGGATCCCAAGGAGAACGGAAAATGCCAACGAAACTAAGTATTCAGATCGCAGTGTTCGCGTTTGTGGAAATGTATCGAGGGCGCTGGCCTGCTTTTTAAGTTGTGGTGAGGGGCAAGGTTGACGCTTCTGTCTCCAAAGTTCTCCAACCCCTGGTCTAGAGGGGTCAGCCAGGCCTGACCTGTCTGGGAGGAATGCTGGGCAGGGTGTGGCCAGAAATCCCGATTTGTAAGCATGCTGGCAACTCAGGTCCAGTCTTGAAAATACCGTGGGCATCACTTTACAAGCCAAACAAGTCTCCGCCGACGCGCATCCATTGGACACTGGAATTGGACAATGGGGGAAAACCTCTCAGACTCCTGGTCTCCCGGAGAGGCTCTGCAGGGTCCTCGGAGGGCTAGGAGCTTCGGGGGGAGAGGATGGAGTAGCGTAGGAAATCAGGAGGGGCGTGGAGGGTAACCGTGAAATCCATGGCTGGGGTGAAGGGCAAGGAGAGCTTTCTGAATTCAAGGAGTGGCGAGATTAGAACACAATCAAGAAACGTTAAGAATCAGCTTGTTTAGAACCAGGAGTTTTCAGGGGAGGTGAGAAGAAGAGCCATCTGTTGACAGCCTATGTTGCACCCAGCAAGGTTCTTAACTTTTTAAGATAATGCTATTAACTCAAAGATTAAAAAAAAAAAAAATCCCCCCACCCCACCCCCGCAAGAGTCTTGGCTTCAATGAGAAAAAAATAGACTCCTCAAAGTGCGTGGCTACATTGCTTGATCCAATAAGCATCCATTTAATACCTGTAATGGGCTGTGTACGGGAGGTAGATGAGAGGCACGGTTCCCTAGACCTTGTCCGTCATGAATCGGCTCCCCAGAGGGCGGGAGAGAGGCCAGCATAAGAGTGATGGAGATGCCCTCTGCCAGGCTGGCTCCACTGAGGGGAGGAGGACGGGGGGGGGGGGCAGGGTGTAAGCTTTAGAGAGTGTTTTCCTCAAGGAACAGGTGGGTTCGAGGAATTTCAGGGGCCTTTCAAAGTGAGCTCCCCAGAGAGCAAGGTGGGCAGTGGAGGAGGGTGGGGAACAATTTCCTGCTCATTCTACCACCTGCTGAATGTGCACATCTGACAGACTGAATCAAAATCAATATTGTAGCAAGGTCCTCAGACGGTTCTTTTGTTTGAATATATATAAGGTTCAGATTCAGATGAGTTGGGGTGGAAGTGCAAATTCTCATCATGGGATTGAACCAGAAAAAACTGGGTTGAAACTCTCCTTCCAAGGGCCCAAGCCCACAGACTCTATTTGTAGGGCGGGTGGAATTTGCCGGCTCTGCGAAGGACTTAAAGTTGAATGGGATGGTCCAAATGCCAGCATTCTTTGTTCATTAGCATTAATTAGGCGCCCACGTGTAAATTCCTCTGCCCAAGGTACTGGATGAGCAAGGACCTGTCCTCCCCCAAGCTGACTACACCCAAGGAAGCATCAGGAACCTTCCAGAGTGAAATTGGACGCACACTGAGAAATGGAACAGCAGAGATGAAAAACAGCGTAATTATACTGTAATGTTCTTCACCCAAAGACACTCCGAAAGGAACGCACTAAACAGGCAATTTAGGGAGTGGCTATTTGCTTACCAAGTACTCTTTTACTTTAGAAAGAATTAATTGGAGGGTTCTTTGGAGCTCCAGAAGCCAAGGAATGCTGAAATGTTTGCTTATTGAAGATGAACTCTTTGAGGAAAGATGATGGAACTGAGAAATTGGAAGGTGGGTAGTATTTCCAGCTAAAGAATGATCACTAAGAAACACAAGTAGCGTGCCAAATTTGAGCCCCCAATCCCTACCTTTAAGTATATGCTGACGTTCTTAAAGAGCCGAGAGCAAAAGGTAAAGTCCACGATGGGACTGCTCTGGAAATTGTATCATTGATCAGTTTATAATGCAAAGAATCCCACCCTTATTTATTGTATTTTTTGCACTCATTTCCCAATGTGCTTTGCCAGAAATTGGGTCAGTGCTCTTTCGGCTGCAGCCTCTGCTTGCCTGGGGACTTGGGGGGCACTGGGACCTGGGTCGCAACAGCACCTTGGCAGACTCTCTTTCCAACTGCGGACCTTGGGGTTGCAGTCCAACGCATCACCCACCGCCACGCCACCAGGGCTCCTGAAGTCATGCTAGCGTTGGGCTGCTAGTGGAACAACCTGCGCTCCAGTGCCTCCCTCCCTGGAGCTGGTGAGTCTGTAACCAGTAAAGCCGGTTAAGGCTTCCTGCACACTCAGAGGGGGGGGGGGGGGGGGCTGCTGGAGAAGAGCCGATGGGCAGCCACAATGGGACCTGTGCTTTTCAGAGTGGGACATCTTGCCTGGGACAGACCTCAAACGCAACATCACTCGAGGGAACCCCGAACCAGAGAGAACAGAACTCACATGGACAACCAGCCCTGGGCCTGGCAGACAGGAAACGCTGCCAAACTTCCTACCGTTGCGTTGATTCTGACTCCTGGAGACCCCATGGAACAGGATAGTACTGCCCCCCCCGGGCTTCCAAGGTTGTAACTCTTGATGGGAGTTGAGAGCCTTTCCCTTCTCCTTCACAGTAGCTGATGGTTTCGAACTTCCAACCTTGTGGTTGGCAGCCCCATGTATAAGCGCTCCTTAAAGAGCTGAGGACTGTGTGGGGCGAATGAGGGAAAAACAAAAAAAGATAAAGACGGGTCATTTTCAGACAACTGAGGTTTCATCAGGGACAATTAAGGCTGAATCCTGCATAATGTTATTATTTTTATTACTTTCTCCCTCTCTAGGAATGGATGGGGGTCTACCCCACCACACAAAAGTTCATTTGCCTCTGTTTTTTAGGACTCAACTTAGAGATAACAATCACTTTCCCTCAGTAGTTTTCTTCTTTTCTGGAATTCTGTCCATTTTTACAAAATGGTGAATTAGGTGATGGTTTTCAGAACAGATCATTAGTTTCACATTCAATAAGTTATATATATATTCTCTCTCAACCTCGTCCTTAGAATTTCTTGTACTGCCTCCTCCCTATTTTCCTGGGTCTATTCCTCCTTCCTTTCTCACCTTCTGAACTTTGTCCTTAGATCAATGCTCCTTTTGATCTCAAAGGGTTGATGATTCTAAGATGTGAGTGAGTTTATTTTTTATTCCCACTAGCTTCATTCTGGACTCTTTCATGAATTTGAGTTCTGGTTCCCATTTTCAGAGCAGTCAGTAATAGTAGCTTGGCCCCATGGAGCTATATCTCAGGTTGCGGTCCACAGGACCGCATCTGCCTTTTGACTTTCTTCATCCTTCCCTCTGAAGGAGAGAGACCAAGAGTTGCACCTCGCAATTGAAGATCTGCCTCCTCCCTATTTTCCTGGGTCTATTCCTCCTACACTTTGCCCTCCTCCTAGTGTCACAGAGCTGTGAAGGTCAAGTTGGACACATACCACCAGCTGGTTATCTGTTGCCAGTGAGTTGGTTCCCACCCCTGACCCACCTCCATATGTGCAGAACAGAGCCTCTCCATAGAGGGTAGAAGGCTGTGAACTTTGGGAAGCAGATTGCTTACCAAGACTCTGGCCTGAGGTGTCCCTGGGTCAGTCTGAATGCTCAACCTTTGGGCCAGTAGCCAAGGTCTTAGAACGTGTGCCGCTCACAGATTCTTCCCAGACCTGTAGCCACTGGTTTATGACATTTCTGACACCCTTGCAGCTAGATGTGGTCGTGTGGCTAAACAAATAAAAATAATAACCACTTGTACATTTTTATAGCCAAGTATTTGTCTAGGTAGTTTATGAACCATGTATTTAATGTTCACAATCACTCCACAAAGGATTTGGAAGCGGAAGCATAAAGACATCCAGTGAGTTGACCAAGGCCACAGAAATAGTAAATCATAGAATTGGGACATCAGCCCAAAAGGTGGGCTTCAGAGTCGGGATTCTGGCTCTCACTCGGCCTGGTGGGATGGGAGCAGACGTGATGGTGTGCACAACTTCCGGGTTCTACTCTCAAAGGGGAGGGGCTTACTCTCCATCATCCCTCATCCTTTCTCATGAGCTGAAAAATCTCCATCTTTAACCGCAAGCTAGAAGCCCCATATTAAGAATGGCGCAGCCAATCGCGAGAAGCCTGGTGTTCACCACCAGGCAGTTATCTTATCAGCTTGGACTAGGGAGAGCACGCTCAAGCTGACTTCACAGATTACTATTTGGGGTGTGAATGAGAGGGGAGTTTTTACTTCATCGGCCATGATTATATCATGCCCAATGTGATACCAGGATTGGAGGAAGGCTTATGAGCACTCTGTGAGGCAGATGGCATAACTTGATTCACTGAAAGCACTTGCTGATGATGCTCACGGAGAGCAGGCTTCCAGATGGATGACAGCACAAGGTGAAGAAAACCCAGCGCCTCACAACTGGACTGATTGGAAACATCAGGATCAAGGTGGAAAGGATGGAGTTGTCAGGGATTTCATCTTGCTTGGATCCCTGTCTGTCTTCCTGGAGGCAGCAGGAGAAGTCAAATCATGCGTCTGCACGGGGTACCTCTGGAGAGTGACCAGCATCATGGTTACGTGGAGGACTCTTGTGTGCCTGACCAAGCGGGGGTGGGGGGGTGGGGTGGTGATTCTTAGTCACCTCGTGTGCAGATGAACGTAAGACACTGAAGGAAGACCGAAGAGCAATTGCTGCATGTGCATGACGGTGTGAGACAAAGATATCGAAGATATTGAAGCTCTGGGGGACTGCCAAGAAATACAAATGAACGTGTCTTAGAAGAAACAGAGTCCGACTGCTCCTTAGGAGCAAGAATGGTGAGGTCAGGAGAGACAAGAGGCTGGAGAAAGTGCACAGACAGCTCTTCAAGGAGAGCATTTGCGACAGTGACCGCGACAATGTAACAACCCCAGGTAACAGTGATGGGGTGGGCACAGGTCTGGGCGCTGTCTCATGGTGTGGGGTACAGGGTGGCGATGAGCCAGCATCACCTCACAACAACAATATATTTTCTACAGCCCCGGCTGGGGCCAGCAGTTCCAGATGCACTGCTAAGCTGGAGGCTGCTGTTCGAATCCACTTAGAGGTACTTGGGAAGACACGTCTGGCAATCTGCTGTCAAAAAGTCCCCATCTTGACAACCTTGCTGAGCAGGTCTACTCTGAACTTACGGGGCTAGGTCGCCAGAGGGGACAGGGATTGTCCCTCCCATGCCTGGACGGGCCAGCCAGAGGAAGCTGGAAGAGAACCAGGCAAGCGTTAGCCACCCACGAAGACTTTCATTAGACACACGCCAACTGAGTAACACACCCTCCCCCTAGCCAGGTGGGCTTCATTCAACCAATGGGGTCAACCAATACTTGCACCCACGCCTCCTGTGTTAGTCCGGGTTAAAAAAAAAAAACGAGAAGAAAACTCATAGACATGCATATGGATATAAGGAAAAGGTTTATGTACAAGAGGAATGGGACATTGAGAAAGCACTCCAACCCAGTCCAGTTCAAAGTCATACATCTGATATTAGCGCATATGCCCGACACCAGTCCACAAAGTCTCCTTCCGACTCACGAAGTCACAGGTCAGTGGGTGCAGAATCCCGGCACTGGCAGGGGTCTCCCCATGGCTCCTCGCTTCCAGGGCTCAGGGGCCATCAACAGCATCCAGTGGTGGTGGAAACAACTCAGCACTGACAGGGGTCTCCACGCAGCTTCTTCAGCTTTAGAGGTCTGGCTCCATTAGGGTAAGGCTGTGTGGCTTCTCCTCCGGCTCCTTCAGCTTCTCAGATGCTGCCATCTTGTCTTCTCCATTGTTAGTAGTCTCTGAGACTAACTCCCAACAACTGGGGAGATAGCGTCTCATCTCCACCAGGGAAATATTGTGAGATTTCCCAGACGTATCAGGAGAAAGCCCTGCCCACACAAAGACCTCATTGGCTACTCAATGGCTATCCCCAGATTTACAGGCTGGACTCCACCCCTACATCTCAATCATGAAATTAACATAAGCACATGACGGCCACACCTCCCCAGCCAGAGGTTTAAGACACCCTGGCAGCGGGATGGCCACCTCTCCTCCTCCTTGAGCCTCCTGAGTCTACATTCACTCAGGCCAGCTGGCCTCAGCCCTGCAGGGCGGGCGCAGGTCCCACGAGGTTGCCAGCGTCCAGCGGGGAGCCCAGCACTGCTTCCCTGAAAGAGCAGGGACTCTTCTGAGACAGTAAAACCCTGAAATGTCTCCCGTCCTTCCTAAAAAGAACCCACCTGGCTTACCAACCAGATGTCGGCGCGCCTTCTTTCTCAAGCAAAGCCAAGAACCGAGGTATGACCCACCTGAGAAAGCTCGCCATAACATGGAAAGGATTTCACCACCTTGACTGACGACGGCCACAGTCAAGGGCAGACCGGCGGAGCGCGAGGACACGGGTGGAAGACACTGAACACATCGTAGGTGCTCAAAGACCTGTTTCCACCTTGCAAAAGTGGGCCTGCCAGGGGCGAAGTCGCCGATGGTCACACAGCAAGCAGGTGGATAGGCTGGGGAGTCACACAGCCTCCCCCGCCTTCACACCACCCCACGGTGACATCTGGGGGGGCAGGTGACTCCTTCAGCTGCCGGCACTTCTACAACACCCGTGTCGTGATTCACAACCTTTTTATTAGCTGCTCCTCAGAGCAATCTGGCGAGATGGATCCTGTGAGTTACATTTTATAGACGAGAAAGCAGGCGAGACAAGCAATCACACCCCCAAAGTCAAACAGAAGGCCTACATTTAGAAGCCCCAGCTGCAGAAACTCGAGGCAAATGATTTTCCTACAAATAGAACCAGCACGGAAAACTCAAAGCTCTCATTCTTGAAACTCGGAGAGGATTTTCTCCTCTGCTATGAATTTCAAAAATGGACACACAAGGAGGAAGGTTGCCTAGGTCTTTCGATGTTGACTGGGCACATTAGATAGTCCAGGGTGCAGGGGCCACTGCAGAAAGCCCCCACCATGAACCCTCCTTCTGAAAAAGGGCCATAGTTACCAAAGCCCATTTTGCCAAGATTTAGCCTCAAGGTGGGAGAACTGGTCTTCACAATTACCTGTAAGGCTTCTCTTTTTCCATCCAGAGCCCAGCTTCCATTTTTCCCTTTTTCTTGTTCTGTTTGGTGGGAAATGGCGGTCAGCGGGTGCCCGTGACGTATCTGCTGGGTTAGCAAAGGGAGCCAGACCATGCTGCAATCTGCACATCACATCCCAAACCTCGTAAGGGCCCAGTCTTGCTGATCTAGTCTTGTGGACAGGAATGTATTGTTGCACAGGGTGCGAGGCCGGCATTCTGAATTCAGAGCCCCAGCTGTAGGAAGGCGCTCTCTCTCTGCCAATTCTGGGGGAAAGTCCTTGTCTCTTCTCAGCTGTTATTCGTTGGTGGCTTGACATCAATCTTCCCCCCACCTCTGTTTACTGAAGCTGCTCTTTTATATCGCAAAAGAAGTGGACTTAAAATACACCCCACCTAGAAGGTGGGCTTGACCAAGTCATAATATCTTCAACCACCTCAGAGGCATATGAAAGTTGGATATCAAATAATAAAAGCGACGAATGCATTTGGGTTATGGTGTTAGCAAAGAATATGGACAGTCTCGTGGACTTCCAAAAGAGTCAACAAATCCGAAGTACAGTCCGTGCGCTTCTTAGAGGTGAGGGTGACAAGATTTCACCTTGCATGCTTCAGACATGTCATCAGGAGAGACCCAGTCCCTGGAGAAGGACATGATGCTTGGTAACATGGAGGGGCGGGGCAGAGGAGGAAGACCTCAAGAAGACGGACGGACACCGTGACTGCGACCATGGGCTGGGGCATATGAACAGCAGTGAGGATGGGGCAGTGCTCATTCTGTTTATAGGTCTCCTATGTGTCAGAACAACTTTGTTTTGGGTTTTTTTGGTTTGTTTGTTTGGTTTTTTTTTTTAGGGCATTACTGCCCTGGTGGTGGGAGGTGTCAGAACAACTTTATGGCACTTTATAACAATATCCTATGAATGCTGCCACAGTAACATGGCAGAGGAAATCCTGATCCCAAGTGGGATTATAGCCACAGGTATGGGAGTGACAACACATCTTGGGGGAGTTGGTGTGTCGGGGTAGGGGGTGCACACACAATTCAATCCACATAAGGCCCATCGGTGCAGTGTATATCCAGTGCAGCCTCATTCAATCAACCACTGGTGGGCTGTAGCTGTAAGAGTTTTGACAGAGGATCCTTCTAGATATGAAAATAGACACATCTCACCCAATGAATACACAAAGGGGTTGGTCCTGGCTGCTACAGAGGCCCTTTGTAACTCAGAAAGTAAGGGGAACACATAGAGAAGTGGTCCCAGACAAAGACTAAACCGGTCTGAAGGATGAGGTCAAGCGAGCTAAGGGACAAGAGCAGATGCTGCCCAGGCGGAAGTGATAGCATGTGCAAAGGCCCGGGGCCACGAGACCAGCAGTCCATTGAGTGGCCGAAAGCTCAGCTCCGACATGAAAGTGAAGGCGGATAAGTTAAGCAGGATCTAGATGAGGTGGGGCAGGAGTCCTTAACCCTTGGGGCACATTAATACATCTGGAAAAAGGCAAGCAACAACAATCAGAAACCAAAGTCCAGGCCCACCCTGAATTATGATTTTTAATTGGCCTGGCTATGAAGGGCCTCTATCATCTATGTTTTGTAAAAAGTCCATGAGATAATTCTAATGTAATTAGGGTCTTGAATGCTACTGTCTATGCAAAGTCACTTAACTAATTTATCATAACAACTGGTAGATAACAATGCAAAGAATGTGCATTTCATTATGTTCATGCAAAACCAGACCATGAGACACTCATGATAAGATTGTCTTCCAGGAGAAACCATGTAGTTTAATATCAGGAAAGGTGTGATCAGGAGCTATATTTTTTTCATCATGCTTATGCAATCTGTATGCTGAGTACATAATCCAAGAAGCTGAACTATAGCAAGACGAATAACTCATCCAGATCAGAGGAGGGATCATTAACAACCTGCAAGGGGCAGATAACACAACTTTGCTTGCTGAAAGTGAAGAGGACTTAAAGTACTTATTGATGAAGATCAAGGATTCTCCAGCCTTCAGAATAAATTACACCTCAACATAAAGAAAACAAAAATCCTCACAACTGGACTAGGGAGCAACATCCTAGTACATGGAGAAAAAACCCAAAGTTATCAAAGATTTTATTTTCTTGGATCCACAATAAATGCTCCCAGAAGCAGTAGCATAAGTTAAGAAATCAATGGTATAAACCCCTCAGGACCAATGAGAGTAGCGATACCAGGAGGGGAAGGGGGAAGGGAAAGGTGGAGGAAGATAAGGGGAACTGGCCACAATGATCTACATATAACCCCTTCCCATGGGGACGGGCAACAGAAAAGTGGGTGAAGGGAGACAATGATCGGTGTAAGAGATGCAAAAATAATTTATAAATTATCAAGGGCTCATGAGGGAGGGAGAGAAAAAATGAGAAACTGATTCCAAGGGCTCAAGTAGAAAGATACTATTTTGAAAATGATGATGGCAACATATGTACAAATATGCTTGACACAATGGATGGATGGATGGTCTGGGATAAGAGCTGTATAAGCCCCCAATAAAGTGAATATCTGTCATCATACCAGTAGCAGGCTGTTTTGAGCACCGTGACTGTATGTGGAAGTCATTCCATTTGTGGAAGTCATTCTTGGTTTCTCATTAGAGTGTTCTGTAATTTTTCTCATACAAATCTTTTGGTTTATTTTGCTTAGATATATCCCTAGATAGTTCAGCCTGTGCTCGGCTATTGGGAAGGATACTACCATTTTAATCACCTCTTCCGTACTCTTGTCTAATGTATATTGCAGTACGATAGATTTCTGATTATCTTGAACTTGGATTGTAACTCAACGAGTATAGAAAGCCTCACCTTTCTCCCAAGTAATGATGGGTAGTTTTGAACTGCCAACCTATCAGTTAGTAGCCCAATGAATAGCCACTATGCCATCAGAGCACCACGAATAGTATGAGGGAAATGTGAAACAAAGCTCAAAATCACACCCACCCACTCCCTGGTCCCCCAAACCACGTTTACGGGTTTAACCGAGGCTGGTGAACCCCTTAAGAACATGGCCCTTAGCCACCCTTCAGGCCTGCCACTGAACGCAACACCCTGGCTCAACTTTCAGTTAAAGTTTAGAGATCCCCACACGATGCACACTAACACCAGGGAGGTGTGTGCTCCATGGAAAACGGTCAATTCTACAGGATCAAAGGGCAGCTTTAGCCCAGGGATAAAGACCAGAAGGCAGGAAGAGTTGGGGGAGAAAGGATTGGAGATTGTCAACACAGGGAGGGAATCAAAAGAGTACAGTTACACTGAGGGAACTGCCACCAGCATCACAGAACAAAAATGTGTACGAATTATTAAATGGGAAATTAGTTCGCTCTGTAAAATTTCACCTGAATCACAAATGGATGAGGGGGAGAATTATAGCCTTGGAAACACCGTGGGGCTGTTCTAGTCTGTTTGAGAGGGCCACGCTGAGTTGGGATCCATTTGATAGTGGTGGGTTGGATAGGGGGGGTTGGCATTTTTCCTGGAGCAGATTGTCTGGGCTTTGTACTGCAGGTCTTTCTGTTTGGGCTCAACAGGAAGCCTGTGTACCACCCAGGCTCCCTCTCTCCTTAAACTGCTCCCTTGCAAAAAATAAAGAAAGAAAAGAAACAAGTAAAAGAACCCAGGGGAGTTAGTACTGAAAAATCTCACCTCCATGAGCATAGTGAATACTAAAGATGACGTCATCTTATTTGTGCCCTTTGATCGAGGGCATAAGAGTGGTAAAAAGCTCTGGGTAAAAACACAGCTCTGACTATTGGACTCGAATGTTTACAAGAATTGATTCTGGGAAACTGTGCCTGCCTTACTTTCTCTGCCTCCCTTCCCAGAACCGCAAACCCTTGATACCACCCTGGGATTCTCTCTCATCCACAAGCTGCCTTTGGAAGGCCAGGAGAGAGGAACATAAATGGGAAGCTTCCTGGAACTCACCTCAGTATCCACAGCACAGAACACTGTCTTTTATTGGTTCGCCGTCTCAAGCCAGGAAGCTTTCCATTCAGCTTGAGGTCTCGGCATTCTGAGTTTCTCAATTTATGCTCGCTTTCCTCTGTGCCACAGCTAAACTGAAATGCCCCTGTTTTCTTTCAGGCAGATAGCATCAGAGGGAAATAATTGAAAGCTACTGCTGGAACAATTGCCCTTTCAGGGCCCGGTGGCCACCAATGGGGGAGGGCACCACTTTGCTGTATTAGTTTCAAAATTAACCTCACAGGACAGAGGCTAAACTCTCTCCAGGTGTCCACTGTCACCTCTATGCTGGACTTTCCCACATCCCATTCTTTCCCTGGCCCCTTCCATCCTGGGTAAGCACTAATCAATACACCGTGGCCACTGTGTATGCGCTTGCCTATTTCATATGCATGAGATCATACAATATTTTAAAACTATCTTTTAAAATCATTTTATTGGGGGCTCATACAACTCTTATCACAATCCATACATAAAACTATTTTGAATTACTTCGCTCACCCTGCACTGACCTTTCAGGGTTCGTTGATGGACTTCATTTCTCACCCTGGCTAACCAATGTCACTTTTCAATCTTCCCCACTCCCTTCTTTTGCTTCTCCAAGGAAAAAATCACGTTTTCTCCAATGGGTGGGGGCTGATGTTGAAACTCAAATCCAGAGACCTTCCATCTGCAGGACGTGCAGCCACCTCCAGGCGTCAGTGGCAGGGAAATATGGTGCAGTCCTGGAGAAAAGGAGAAGAATTGAATGAAAGAAGCCATCACCATCTTCCCAGATCTGGCTTAGATGAGTTGAATAAGAATCACTGGAAGCTCCAAAAATATACTCTTGAACCAGGGTGTGGTAGTTACATAATTTCATGTCAACTTGATAAAGTGAATGGGGTGGAGTTTAGCCCGACCAGTCAGGTCACAGACTGATGATGCCTCCTGGTGGGTGTGGCCTTCTCTTGAGGATTCTGGGAAGTTCCTCTCTTTCTCTGTGGAGGTGGGACACACTCTCTCTCTCTGCTTCACATTCCTGTTGACAAGCCATATGGAGTCATGCTGATGGCAGCCAGAGCCTGGAGATGTGTCCCTCACCATTGGATTCATAAGACTTTGCACCCACCAGCCTGTGTTCTTCCTATAGTTTGCATCATTGCATGTGACTGTGTGAGTGTGAGTAGTGATTTATGGCTTAGTATTGGACTTATGGGCTAATGTCAAACTGATGGACTTGATCTGGTCTGGGCTGGGATGTTCTCTTAATATACAATTACTCTAGGGCTGAACCCTGGTGGCGTAAGTGGTTGAGTGCGGGACTGTGGCCTGCGGGCTTGGCGGTTCAAATCCAGCAGATGCTCTCAGGAGTAGCACTGGGTAGCTCCCACGACCGCCAGAGGGGAGTGACGCCCCCCCCCCCCCAAAAAAAAAAGAAAAAGAAAAATATACAATTACTCTAACAATCCATAGTACTTTCAATATTCTTCACCAGCACCACAATTCAAATGCATCAATTCTTCTTTGGTCTTTGGAGCATGTACACAGGTACAGTTAAGAGCTCAGGACACATGGGATCCAGGTCAAACGAACCCCCCAGGAATAGAAATGGGAGTAGTAATACCAGGACGGTAGGAGGAAGGTGGGGAGTAGAAAGAATAAAGGGGGAACCACTTACAATAATTCACACACACACACACACACACGCACACACACACACACACACTGGGGACCTGAATAATATAAACCATGGAGGAAGAAAGATAGTGGTCTGGGTAAGATATGAAATAATAATAATTTTTAATTTATCAAGGGGTCATTGGGCTAGGAAGGAGGGAAAAAAGAGGAGCTGATTCCAAGGGCTCAAATAAAAAGTAAATGTTTAGGGCTGAGCCCCGGTGGCGTAGTGGTTGTGTGCGGGACCGCGGCCCACTGGGATGGAGGTTCGATTCCAGCTCCACGGAGAAAGCCTGGACCTCCTACTCTCGCCACCCGAGGGCAGTGATGCCCCCCCCACCAAAAAAAAAAGTAAATGTTTAGAAAATAATGATGGCAACATATGTACAAGTATGCTTGATATAATTGATGTGTAGATTGTTATAAGAGCTCCCAATAAAATGATTAAAAAAAATACAATTAGGGGCTGAGCCCCAGGGGCATAGTGGTTGTGCGTGGGACTGCGGCCCACTGGGATGGAGGTTCAATTCCAGCAGTGGGGCTGGGCCTCCTACTCTCACCGCCGGAGAGCAGTGATGCCAAAAAAAAAAAACAATTACTTTTTGGTATAAAGCTCATATATATATATATCAATTTGTTTCTCTGCTCAGCTTGGCCTAACACACAGAGTCTCAAAGTTGCATGGCTGAACACACAAATGAAAATCTGGACTTGGTGGACACTGTGTTTCTCTTTCTATCATGAGGATCATCACTGTGGGGCAGCCACTGTATAGAGATGAGTTTGACCCGCCTTTCAACTGGACCCTGATTGGTTCATCAGCATGATCCCACCTCCCCTTGAGTGACAGTAGATTTCGTGTCAACTTACTCTTGTGTAAGGGGGAGTGCAACTTGTCAATCAGGTCACAATCTGTGTTAGTCTGAGTTGACTAGAGAAACAAATTCATAGACACGTGTGTAAGAGAGAAATGTATATCAAAGAGTAATTGTACATTAAGAAAGCATCCCAGCCAGTCTAGGTCAAGTCCATAAATCCAATATTACCCTATATGTTGCTACTAGTTCATAAGTTTCTCTTTAGATTCATGTGGCCATGCAATGATGCTGAATGAAGGAACATCACAGACCAGTGAGTGGAAAGTCTTGTGGATCTAGTGGTGGTGGAAGAGTCTCAGCTCTGACATGGGTCACCATGTGACTCCTCCAGCCCCATGATTCTATCCGGGTACCTCCATGTGGTTTGTCAACAGGAATGTCTCCCAGGGAGTGTGCCTGGCCCACCTCCAAGGAGCTATTTATCCCCGTCCAGTCTCCAAATGAGATCCGAAAGCTGCGACTGATTGACAGGTTAGACTCCCCCCCTTTGCAAGTTGACAAGAGATTATGCAACTGCCATGCAACCTGATGATGCCTCTTGAGAGGTGTGGTATTTTTCGTAAAAGAGACACTGGGGACCTGTCCCCTCTTCCCTCTGCCCCTTCATTTTCCTATTTGCTGGGGCTCTGGGTCTGCCTTCAGGGGTGACCCCATGTGCACTCTGTAGTCACTGGCCTGTGGTCTCCCACTTCACCTTTCGGGGTTGTTGGCCTGTAGTTACGTGAGTCAGAAGAGGGCTTCAGTTAGCATCAGACTTGTGGACTTGAGTTGGAGTGGACTGCGATGTCTTCTTGAGATGAAATTACTTCTTGATATAAAGTTCTTTCTTGGGCTGAGCCCCGGTGGCGTAGTGGTTGTACGCGGGACTGCGGGCCGCTGGGATGGAGGGTCAATTCCAGCAGTGGGGCTGGGCCTCCTACTCCCCCCACCAGAGAGCAGTGATGCTCCCCTCCCAAAAAAAAAAAAAGTTCTTTCTTAGAGATATTTGAGTGTCACTGGTTTTGTTTCTCTAGTTAACCCAGTCCAGGATCCTTTGCTGTGTGACTGGTTGGGATGGAATCCATCCCCATACCCTGAAGAGAAGCTTGTCGGAGGATGGGGGTCAACCAACACATTCGAGGAAAGACTGAATTGAGAGAAGAGAGACGCTGGCCTCTGGGATAGGCATTATGGAATACAATATGGAGGTTCTTCTTCCTGAGAACAGAACTACAGTAGGATCCAGGGATTGCACCAGAAGACTTGAAGGCAGAGACTCAAACAGATACTTGTACACCAATGTTCATGGCAGCAATATTCATAAAAGCCAAAAAAGAAAATCAACCTAACTCCTTATCAAGGGATGAATGAATTTTTAAAATGTGGTACAGACTTACAAAGAAATGCAGGGAGTGGCAAAAAGTACATGCAAAAATTCCTTGATGTTTTCACCCCACTTTCCCATGAATGTTTGAAAGCCCCCTCATTCTACTCAGCCTATAAAAGGAATTAAGGTCTTGATTCACGTCACAGGAGCTTGAAAACATTATGCAGGGTGAAATGAGTCAATCACGAAAGGGCAAATACTGTGTGACCTCACAGGAAAAGATGAGAATTAGCAAATGTATAGAGAGCAAAGTTTATTAGTGGTTACTCTGTGGAAGGTGGGGAACAAGTGGTCTTGTTGCTTATAGAGAACTGTCTTTTGGTTTACCGAATTCAACCCCCCCTACCCCCCCAAAAAAACCCACAAACAAACAACACACAACTCATTGCTATTGAGTTGATGCTAACTCAAAGTGACTGTATCGAACAAGGTAGAACTGCCCCTGTGGGTTTCCAAGTCTTTAACTCTTCATGAGAGTAGAAAGCCTCTTCTTCCTCTCCTGGAGAGGCTGGTGGTTTAAAACTGCTGGCCTCACAGTGCTTGAAAAATAGCCTGGCTGAAGAGTAGGGTTGCCATTGCTGTCAATAACTTACACAATGCTCTTTCTCAGCCCCATCCTCCCTCTCGGGACAGCAGGGACCAAATGTCAGTCATGTGGCTCTTTGTTCTTTCCAGGAAGCTACACACTCTCTATCTAGGTGGCTTCCCAGGAACTAGACTCCCAGATCAAAGTTCAGGAGGCAGTGCCCTTCAGCAATCAGGTTGTGCTCCAGACATATCTCCCTTGGACACGGAGGCTACCCTGGGCCAGTATGGACTAGAGGCCCCGACCCCTCTGGAAGTAGGGGGGTCATAGGCATGGAGGTCAAGCCCATGGTGCTCTGGCTCCTGTTGGGAAAGTGAGAGGCCAGTTTCCCAAGGAGGCTAAACAGGAAGAGACGACTGACTGGAGGGGCCCAGGGGCCAGTGCAGTACAATCAGCATTTTCCCTATGTTGTGCAAGAACCGCTAGCAGTAAGTCCTCTGTAACCCCAGCCTGCTCTAATAAAGCCACTTACTGTCGTCACCAGGTGCTGTCGAACGAAGCCATTTAGCCCAGCCCCCCACCAACCTTCAAAAGTTACATACTTGTGAAAAGTTGCATGGGCAAAAGTCATGTGATAGAGGGATACGTGACTCCCTGCTCCCACATTGTAATTGTTGATGCTGCTTATGTACACACACCTGATGGGACTTGGTTCCATGGTTTCATAGGACCTCCCAGATAATTGGCCTCACATCATGTGCAGTGCTTCTGCTCTACCTCCTAAAAGGAGCCCAGGTGGCTTTGTGGTTACATGTTGGACTGCGATCCATAGGATCAGCAGTTTGAAACCAGCAGTATCTCGGGAGAGAAAGACTCTGCTTTCTGTTCCTGTAAGCACTGTGTTGGAAGACCCACAGAGAGGTCACTGTGAGACACTGCTGACTCGCCCTGGCAGTGAGGGGGTTTGTTTGTTTGTTTGTTTGACCTCCTAGTTTGTCGAGTGGTGCCTGGGGTCTTACCAAGGTGCAAGCAGTTATCCAAGAAAAAACATCTAGTCACCCAGAGTAGCAGAGGAAGGAGGAGAGTCAGGAATGGAGGAGGAGGAAGTAGAATCTGTGGCTCACACTTTCCTTGACCATAAGAACTCCTTGGCCACAAGACCTGAAAAACTGGACACGGACGATGTCCAGTGACCACTACTGAACAGCTTGGCCAAAGATTCCATAGAAGGATCCTACCAAAAAAAGGGCGGGGGGAGATGTAGAATAGAATTTAAAATTCTCATAAAATCCCTACTTTCTGAATCCATGGAGGGGGATGAACCCTTGAAACAACTGCCTTCAAAGAAACTTTTAATTTTCACTCACAATATCCTCTGAAATCTGAATGTCCTCTGGAGCCGAATCAGGGCCCGGATCCGTGATTGTTGGATCTTGTTTGGTTGACCTCTGTTGAGTAAGCCTTATATTCCCGGTGACCTCCTGCAGGATCCCTGTGATGGGCATCAGATCAACCGTGGGTGATCCCGAGCCTGTTTATTGGCTGATTCTTGGAAGTAGCTTAACAGAGCCTTTCTTCTTAGTCCGTCTTAGTCTGGAAGTTCCACCAAGACCTGTTAATCTCAGAACAATGTGGCAGCCTCCACTGAGAGACAGGTGGTGACTGTGCATGAGGTAAATTGACCGGGGTTGAATCAGAGTCTCTGCGCGGAAGGTGAGGAGTCTACTGAGGAACCTCCACTACCTCAAGTAGTTTAATAATGCCCTTTCTTGACTGCATTCCCTTCCCCTTATCACCTCCCAATTCTCTATTGGTAGTCTCTTCATAATCAAAGACTACTTCCGCTCAAGTCCTTATCTCACATCCACTTAGAGCAGTGGTTCTCAACCTGTGGGTCTCAACCACTTTCACAGGGGTCACCCAATTCACAGCAGTAGCAAGAGACAGTCATGACCTTATAGCACCTCTAGATCACACACTCTGTTGTTGGAATGACTCACTGGCCTTAATAGAGTTAAGTGTCTATCCAGAAATATTTGTTTCTGGACAGAATGACTCACCTCTGTTTCTCTGGGGCACCGAGCTGACCCTCAGTAAGAGTGGCTAGAATGCCGTGTGTATGAGCTAATGTGTGACAAGAGAGTGGTGACTCTGTGCAGGGTTTCCTGGCCTGTGAATTTTTATAGGGCCAGACAACCTCAGCTTTCTGTTGAGGAGCGGCAGGTGGGCTTGAACTACTGACTGTGATTGGCAGTCCCATGCTTTCCTGAGAGGGCCACAAGGTTTCCTCCCAAACCCAAATCCAACACTGCTGTCGAGTCGATCCCAACTTATAAGAACCCTACAGGACTGGGCAGAACTGCCCCTGTGGGTTGCTGAGACTATGAATCAGAGGTTCTCAACCGGTGGGTCATGACCCATTTGAAGGTCAGAAGGTCATTTCACAGGGGTGACCTGATTTATGAGAGTAGCAAAATGACAGTGCTGAAGTAGCAATGAGAATAATTTTGTGGTTGGGGGGTCACCACAACATGAGGGACTGTAGTAAAGGGTCGAGGCATTAGGAAGGTTGAGAACCACTGCTATAAATCCTTATGGGAGTAGAAAACCTCTTCTTTTTCCTGTGGAGTGGCTGGCAGTTTCAAACTGCTGACCTCGTGGTTAATAATCCAATGCTTATGTAATCATGGTGCCACCACATTTTTTAGTGAGGTGTAAATAACAATCCTTTCTAGACCTTTCTGAGTCTGAGGGTGGTTGCTAGAGTCTGGCCCTAGAGCTGCGGTGAGAGGTGTCTGTTTTCTTAATCAATAACTTTCAAACCAGTCTGGTGCAGGTGATGGTGTGAGGGAGGGATACTTCTTTTTCATATCCTGCAGTCTTTTTACCCTGGTCCTCTCTCACCCTGCAGAAGTGATGTGCTATGGTGGAAAGGGCAGAGGTTGCTTACTCAAAGGATATGTGTTAGAGTCTAACTTATCAGTGAACGTTATTCAATTTCTCTTCTCCTAACTTCCTCTTCTAGAAAAGGTGTGTTAGTCCGGGTAGACTAGAGAAACCAATTCATAGACAGGTATATGTGTATAAGAACAAAGTTTCTATACAAGAGCAAGTGACCATTGAGAAAACATCCCAGTCCAGTTGTGTTAGTCCAGGTAGACTAGAGGAACAAATTTCAAAGACACGCATATGGATATAAAGAAAAGGTTTATATACAAGAGAAAGAGGACATTGAGAAAACATCCCAGCCCAGTTCAGTTCAAAGTCATAAGTCCGATATTAACCCATATGCCTGAAAACAGTCTATAAAGTATCCTTTCAACTCACGCAGTCATAGGTCAGTGGGTGAAGAATCCTGGTGCTGACAGGGGTCTCCACATGGCTCCTCACTTCCAGGGCTCAGGGTTCATCAACAGCAGAAGCAACTCATCGCTGGCAGGGGTCTCCATGTGGCCACCCCAGCTTCAGAGGTCCAGCTCCATCAGGGCAAAGTTGTGTGGTCTCTCTACTGGCTCCTCCAGCCTCTTGGATGCTGCCATCTTGTCTTGTCCATGATTCATCGTCGCTCAGACTAACTCCCAACAACTAGGGAGATAGCTTCTCATCTTCACGAGGGAAATATTGCAAGATTTCCCAGACTCCACCCCTACATCTCAATCATGAAATTAACATAAGCACAAAACCACACCAGTCTAGTCCAAGGTCATAAGTTTGATATGTCTGATACCAATCTATAAGTCCTCTTCAGACTCACAAGCTACATGCAATGACACTAGGACAATCACAGGCAGAGTCTTGTGTATTCGGTGGCGGTAGAAGCACCTCAGTGCTGGCAGAGGTCTCCCCATGGTTCCTCCAATTTCCTGGGCTCAGGGTCTATCAGCATGCTGCCATGTGTCTTGTCAGCTGCAATGTCTCCCAGGGAGTGAGTGAGATAGTGTCTCCTGCTTTCAAGAAGGAATTACCACATTTCCCAGAATCCCCAGGAGATGACCATGCCCACACAGAGGTCTCACTGACTCTCCAGATTGATAGACTAGACCCCACCCCTACCCTCTTTTTTTTTTTTTTTTGGCATCACTGCTCTCTGGTGGTGGGAGTAGGAGGCCCAGCCCTACTGCTAGAATTGAACCTTTGTCCCAGTGGGCTGCAGTCCCGCGCACAACCACTACGCCACCGGGGCTCAGCCTACACTCTTAATTCTACAAGTGATACCAGATTAGGTGACTGCCACAGAAGGGTTACATGAAATAAGTCATGGGTTTTAGTTACTATTGCTAGTAACAGACTACCCCATACCTAAGTGGATGAACTATCACTATTTTAATACACCTTGCAAGTTTTGTGGGTCAGGAATTTGGACAGGGTTGGCTAGATGCCCTCTCCGATTCTCATGGTGCCATCTGAGACCACATGGTGGTTCTTGGCAGAAGGAAGAAGAGATCTGGAGGGTCCAAGATAGCTTCACTCATGTCTGGCATGTTGCAGGCACAACTGGAAGGTTGGGCTGAGCATAGCATTACCATGACCTACCTAGCAAGGCAGTCTGAGGGTCACTGAGATTTCAACAAGCAGTTTTTCAAATCAGTTGAATTCTGGCCAATGCGTTGAATTGGGAACAGACCTGATTTTGTAAACTGGATGTACCAAACTGGAAAGGGGAAAACTAAGAATCAGTGATTTGGAAAAGGAGACTCAGGTGAGGTCTCGTCAGCCCTTTCAGGAGTCTGCTGCAGGATTGGATTGTTGTCAGGACTATGGAGCGTGACATACCTTCAAAGGAATGTAGCTGGCCATCTTCTTTGAACAAGGCACTGTTTTAGACTCTGTTCATTAAAAGATGTGATGGGTAGGCAGTGTGCATACTGTACTTGTTTTATAGGAGGGCATTAAGCTTCTAAAAGGACATAGACCTGGTCCTCCCCCCTTTTTTTTAGTTATCATTTTCATATACTCACATTTTATAAAATTGAGTTCATTGCAGTTTTACCTGGTCAGCATGGCTGGAAAGGGTTGAATCTGTGGGAAGCCCTGCTTACAAGGCAGTTGGCTTCTCCCTGAGCGGCATCCTAAGTGGACCTAGCAGCACTGTGGGCTTTTCTGATCTGATCTTTCATGTTCACCCGGTTGTAAATGAGTCATGAGGACATCCTACAGGATTGTCTGCCACCTTTTACAACCTCGGATGTCACTGTGAGTATCAAATGATTTCACAGCACTCGTTCCTGGGACACAAGAAATTGCTGATAAATGTTTGGTACCATTATTACTGTTCATTCACGTATGCAGCAAATATTTAATTAGCATCTACTGTGTAGTCAGCCCTGGTATAAGAACTAGGGTAGCATTAAAACACACAAGCAAATCAGAACAAAAAGACACAGTGCCACTGAGTCCATTCTGATTTGCAGTGACCCTATAGGACAAAGGAGAACTGCCTCTAGGAGTGTGCCAGACTGTAACTCTATGGAAGTTGAAACCTCCATCTTTCTCCATTGGGACTCCTGGCAGTTTCGAACCAATGACCTTGCATTGAGCAGTCCAATGTGTAACCCCCTATGCCACCAGGGCTTCTAGGTAGAAGGAAGAAGAGATCTGGCATGTTGGAGGCATGACTGGAAAGTTGTAATGAGCATAGTGTAGGGTTCTAGAGTAGGGTTAAGGAGGATTCAACTCAACTCACTGTTATGGAGTCCATTGTGATGCATAGTGTCTGTGGTAGTCATGTGCTTATGTCAATTTTATGATTGAGATGAAGGGCTGGAGTCTAGCCTGTTAATCTGCAGATAGCCATTGAGTAGTCAATGAGGCCTCTATGTGGGCATGGCTTTCTCCTGAGACTTCTGGGAAATCTCGCGATATTTCCCTCGTGAAGATGAGAAGCTATCTTCCCCAGTTGTTGGGAGTTAGTCTTAGAGATGATTAATCACGGACAAGACAAGATAGCAGTGTCTAAGGAGCCAGAGAAGCCACATGACTTGGCCCAGATGGAGGCAGGCCCCTGAAGTTGGAGAGGCCATGTGGAGACGCCTGCCAGCAATGAGTTGCTTCTGCCGCCACTGGATGCTGTTGATGGGCCTTGAGCCCTGGAAGTGAGGAGCCATAGGGAGACCCCTGCCAGTGCTGGGATTCTGCACGCACTGACCTGTGACTTCGTGAATCGGAAGGAGATGTCATAGACTGGAATCGGGCATATGGGCTAATATCAGACTTATGACTCTGAACTGGACTGGATTGGGGTGCTTTCTTAATGTCCTATTTCTTTTATATATAAACAATTTCATTATATCCATATGTGTGTCTATAAATTTGTTCCTCTAATCTACCCGGACTAACACAGTGTCCCTGTAAGTTGGGGAAAGGGTAGCAGTAAAAAAAAAAAATTGATAAAACCATCACCCTGTGGGAGCTGACTTTCTAATGTTAGTAATATTATACATCAAGATAGGATTAGAAAAATAGAGTTAAAGCCAAATGTCTCTCAGCTTCAAGGACCCTTAATAATATGTCCATAGTGCTTGCATAGTTTTGTATTTCTTTTCTTTTCTTTTTTTTTTTTTGGTTTTAGGGCATCACTGCCCTGGTGGTGGGAGTAGGAGGCCCATCCTTTGCCCCTGTGGAGCTGGAATTGAACCTCCGTCCCAGTGGGCCGCAGTCCCGCACACAACCACTACGCCACCGGGGCTCAGCCCAGTTTTGTATTTCTTATGGTGTCATCTCCTTTTTAAAGCAGGTCCCCTAAAACAGTGCTTCTTAATCTTTTTCTCCTCACGAATCCTTTTTGCCCAGAAAATTTGCAGTATTGACAAGCCCTGCCAGAGAGTTCAGAAGCCCTTTCCTGTTGCCAGATTCCTTACACCCCGCCTTTTCAGACACAGTATGAGCAGCTTTGCTCTAAACTGCCTAGGCTTCTAGTCCCACACAACCTGGATGAGCCCTCCTATAATTCTATGGTTAGTTGTTTGTTTGTTAGCTGCCTTCAGTCAGCCCCCGACTCACGAGGAACCCATACAAAAGTGGGCAATATGCCACCCAGTCCTGCACCATCCCTGTCCTCTTCCCTGTCCACGATCAGCTATGGTGTAGAGCAGTGGTTTTCAATCTTCCTCATGCCATGACCCTTTCATAGAGTTCCTCATGTTGTGGTGATGTGACCCCCAACCATAAAATGATTTTTGTTGTTATTTCATCACTGCCATTCTGCTACTTTTATGAATCAGGCAACCCCTGTGAGAGTCGTTCAACACCCCCAAAGGGGTCGGACAAGCCACAGATTGAGAACTGCTGATTTAGATGGCTGTCAATCCTGAGGGTTTTCCTTCGCAGATCTTCATGAAGCAGTGGGCAGGCCTTTCTTTCTCACCTTAGCTGTCCAGAATCACAGCAACATGCAAGTCTTCACCAACAGATGAGCCATGGCTGTGCGTGAGGCACACCAGCTGGAAAGTGAACCTGCACCTCCCAGCTCTGTCAGGCAAGACTTTGACCAGGGAACCACATGGATATGGATCCTTGTTGATGAATGGAGTCATGCTGCAGGGGATTTCTGAGGTCTTACATTATGACTCTGAATCTTCATGCTGTAGATCAGGGAGTCAATTCAACCAGCCACCACTAGGAGGGAGAGAGACGGGGCGACTCACACAAAGATGTACAGCCTTGGACCCCCGGAGCAGTCTGACCCCTTTAAGGTTACTTAAGTTGGCATGCACAGGCAACAATGATTTTGGTTTTTTGATGGTCTGGAATCTTCAGCACAATAAACTCCCCCATGCCTCTCCCAGGTCTTACCCCACATGCCAGTCAATGTATCAGTTCTTCAGCCAAAGAACTCTGTTCAAATATAGACCTTTTTACTAACTTGGGGCTTTATATTTCCAACTAGAACTACAAATTCTTTGCAAGAAGGGCTGGTAGCATAGATGTTATCGTGAACAATGTGCAGAGTTCGTGTGTTGTGATTATGTTGAATAGAATCTCATCTGTGGATTACTCGTAGCTTGATGGTCTAAATGTTTACACGATCAATATATCTGTGTATATATATATACACACACACACATATACTGATGAGCAAATGCTTTATTAAATGATATGCTTTCTACGTTTCTCTCCCAAGGAAGGCCAGCTGCAGTAGGCTCCCAGGCTGATTGTCAGAAGAGAGAGTATGGGATCCCTTGCCTTGTCACCTCTTAGCCTCTTCTGTGCCAGGTTGTAAATCTTGTTCAGCCTGAAAGCTCACCTGAAAGAACTTCTTGATCTGGGATATGCATTATCTCAAGCCAGTTACCTTGGAGTCCTTATAGGTGAGGAGTGTGTGTGAGTGTGTGTGTGTGTGTGTGTGTGTGATGGGGGGGGGTGTCTTAGAGACCATGGAACCCCTCAATTCACAGATAGAAGAGCAACCTGGATAGGGGTTGTTCCAGGCTAGAACCAGAACCCAGATCTCTTTTCCCTCCAGCTGCCCACATCCCAACCAGGGATAACCCATATTTGTCAATGGGAGGTCAATGCTTAGAGACATTCTCCCTGTAGATATTCAGCCATCCAGAGCAATTGGACGCTATTTTTTATTCCCACTTAGACCAAATCAAGTCTCCAGCTCAGGGGCAATCAAGGTCAGGTCACCATCATGAATCTAGGATCTGCCCATCTTGTCACCTGTGTACTCTTCATCCCTCCTCTTCCTCGAGTGTGTATACCCTAGGGCACCCCCCTCCCATTACTGTCTTACCTCTAGTACAACCTCTTCCTGTGATGTATGTCTTTACCTGTAATCAGGTATGCCCCCAAAAGATATATAAACCTTGGTTAGTAAAAACATCTCTCTCTCTTTCCCTCTCTGCATGCTCTGGGCTCGGACCTGACTGTTGAGATCATGGCCATCCAGGAGGTGGGCATGCTGCCATAAAATGTGTCTGGCTCTTTTATTTTTCTTCCTATTTCATTTCTCTCTTCCATTCTCCATGAATTTACTATAATCTTTATATATCTTTTCTCAATTATTTTATTGGGGGCTCTTACAGCTCTTATAACATTCAATACAACATTTGTGTCAAGCATATATGTATATTTGTACACATATTGCCATATTCATTTTGAAATATTTTCCACTTGAGCCCTTGGTACAAGCTCCTCCTTCCTCCTCTCCCCTTTTTTAATGAATCATTTTATTGGGAGTTCACCCAGCTCCCATCACGATCCATACACACATCAACTGGATGCAGGCCACATTTGCACACTAATTGCCATCATCACTGTCAAAACATCCTCCCTCCACTTAGGCCCCCAGTATCAGTTCCCTATAGTTCCCTTCCTTCCCCCCTCCCCCATGAACCCTTAGTAATTTACAAATTGTTATTATTTTTTAATCTTTATATATCTTAACCACACAATTGCGCCTACCAAACTTGTGATTAGTTGTGGGGGCCGGCTTCCCCCATACATCAAAATATCATATGACATGTGTCCAGGTGTTTCTCTACAATGCGCCTACTGTCCAGTTATCTGCTACATGCATGCACATGTCATTTCCAACCTGCCCCTGGTGGAGTGCCCTGTTTGGAGGGCAAACAAGACTTTGCTCCTGCTGAACGCCTCTGTACACAGAGTGCCTGCAACCCACCTGACCCCATGCAGCTGACTTGGGAAAACAAACAGATATGTGTTGATAGGCATGGCCATTAAAGAGATATCCTGGGCATTTATTTTCCTGGATTCTAACTGAGTCCCTCTTTGACTTGACATGTTAAACCCCAGCAAGCTGTGATTCCCTATCAGAATTTTGAGCTATTTATTCTCATTCGGGGGGGGGGGGGGCAGGGAGAGTGAAATAGGATTGCCTGTCATCCAGATCTTTGGGGAAAATTACATGCAATATTAATTTACTCCTTAAGTCAGACAAGCATATATAATTATCTGCTGTGGCTATGATTTCAGTTTTAAATAGTGCTGGGAATAGCAGTAGGTAAAAGAGGAAAGATTTGGATGGGAGCTTTCAAATAATTACTCCATTAGGGTTGGGGTTTATTAACTTTTGATATTAAATGAATATATCTATGGCATACTTGTTCCAGGACCAAATTATCTTTAACCTTCTGCACCTATCCAAATGCCCACCCTGCTCAACCAATTATTTTAGGTAACCTTGCTTCAAAAAAAAAAATGCCATCAACCCATGGTCATTTGATAATGAGGTTTTTCACCTGCTAGATAACTTCCTTGCACAAGATTTCCTAAAAGCGAAATTTTTAAAGTCTTGGGGAATCTGAAATCATGGGGAATGTTTGTCTCCATTTTTATATATTGTAGGCCAAGTCCCTCCTGGGCATTCCCGTAACCACAGGCTGTTGCATTCATTTTCTTTAGAGCCGGGGGGATCCCGAGTTTGTGTGTGTTGTCACGGAACAGTGACAACAGTGTTGTCATAATGAACAGTGTCTCCTCTGACTTCCAAAATGGCTCGAGTTGATTGTGAGTTGGGACCCACGATTGAGCAGCACCGTGGGAGGGTGGCGCGTGGGTCTTTGCCCTTCAAGATCACTGGCAGGTGCTTTTAAGCTGACGCTGCCGTGTCCGGATCCCACACGACAGGCTTTTCCTGGCCGTGACCTTCACAGGAGCACCGCACCCGGCATTTCTTTCAGAGCCCTGGGAGGGTTGCAGACAGTGAACTGTTCGGTTAGCAGTGAGCGCTTAACCATTGTATCACCAGGGGCCCTGAAGAGCAAGTCAAGGACACCTTATGGCAGTAAAGGGAAAAGAAACCCTTGAGCTGTGTTCTCCTCCGCCACGCACTGGGCTGCCCTGACTCTCGCGCAGCGTGCACTGGGGCACTAGAATCCGCCTGCTCAGGCTGTGGGCACCCCCCCCCCCCCAACCCCCGGGGAAAAGAACTCCATCTGTCTGCTCGTTATCTCTGTGGCCTGCCTGAGTGCCCTGTGCGGGATCACACACATGGTAGGTGCTCGGGGAATGTTTACAGAAGAATGAGGAGCCAGTTATCAAGAGGTTGGTATTTCCCATTGAGATGTATTGATTAAACCCAGTCTGGGTGATTTTCTCCTGTTTGCTGAATTGTTCTTAGAGCTCATTACACTAATCAGCAATTGGCCCTTAGTGTTGTGGGAAAAGTAAACTAACTTTAAACCGCCCTGTCTGATTGGGTAATAGAGTTACAGCAAGATCCCAGGCAGAAGAAGGCGAAGGCAATAAGGTGTCTGTGTTCAAAAGCCACGGTCAGGGGCAAATACAGAAACGGACCCAGAATCTTTTTACTTAAACCAGACCAGCGACTGAGATATGGAAGTTTAGAGACTGCAATCTACCCAGCTGTCAAAAATTATTAAGAGTTTTCAATATTTACGATTATACCACACACTGGAAAGAGAAGATTATTTATAGGCTATGACTTGCCTATGGCTGCAGAATGATCTATCTGGAACTTGAAAACATAAAAATGATACTTTATGGAATTATAATAACTATCTAATCCTTTATGAAAAGGTTCAGAACCCCCAGGGGAAATGCATGATAAGATTCAGTTTTAATATCATGTAGTTCATTTTTTATTTAGCGGAGTAACAGAAATAGGAGTTTTGACATATAAATGTATTCCTGTGCTGAAATTACCTGCAAATCATACATTTTAGAGCCACCGAAAATGAATTATGGTTTCCCTTTCATAATAAAGAAAATCCTGTAACATTTTCATTGGGTGATTTGAGTTTTATAGCTGTTTAAGGAAATCTCTATACCAGCACTTTCCCCCACCCCAGCAAAAATTATGCAAATAATAAAAAACTCACTGTATGACATTCCAATGATGAAGGGCTATACAAGAGGAAGATCATTACTTTTCTACTCTTTTCTCCAGAAGAACCATCAGTTAGTTTTACATTTAAAACAGGATTTTTTTAGTTTTTTTCTTTTTTTGAAAAATCTTTTTATTGGAGGCTCATACAACTTTTATCACAATCCATCCATCCATTCATCCATTGTATGCTAAACACATTTTGGCCCTCATCATTCTCAAAACATTTTCTTTGTACTTAAGTCTTTAGTATTGAAACAGAATTCAAAAGACAATTTCAAATGTTTGTTTCTATAAGTGAAACAAAAGATTTAATGATCTTTAAAATCTGCTTATATTGAAAACCCAACACTTTTAAATGAAAAACAAAATTGTCAACTGCCCTCTACTTGCTCATAGCATACAAATCATAATGTAGTCATAATTCTTTTTTTTTTTGTGGGCATCACTACCTCTGGTGGTTGTGGGCGCTACCCAGATGCTGCTGGATTTGAACCGCCAAGCCCGTGGGCTGCAGTTCCGCACTCAACCACTTACGCCACCGGGGCTCAGCCCTGTAGTCATAATTCTAAGGCATCATTCTGACCAAAAAACCATTTTTAGAAAACATTTTGTTTTGACAAGTTCCACAAGTAGTTATTAATATAGTACAGAAAGGCTGTAGCACCCTTTCCCCTCCCCCCCCCCACCCCACTTCCCTCAGTGACTACATCTGCTCCCCAAACCAGGAAATGGAAAAAGACACATACTTTTGAAAGACCAACTCATTTTGGAAAAATACAACCATAAATATAACAAGAGTCTTCTGAGCTGCCTTTTAAGCCACGAATTATTAGATTTGATGACAAAAGAGATAAACAGGACCTCACAAGAATCAATTGCTTTTCCTCATCAAAGAATTTAATTTTAAAAAGTGAAAAGACACCCAACAGAGAGAAAGAAACGTATCAGGGACCAGTAAGGGCATAATATCCAACGGCTTTTAGAACTTCTATAATGAAACAAGACAAACACTAAGAACTCACTGCATAGAGTTGGTTCTGACTCTCAGCAGGCCTGTAACCAGAAAAAAAAAAGGGGGGGGGGAGCGAGAGAGGCACAATCAAAAACTGGTGAAGGGCGGTGAGCAGACATTTCAATGAGGAAGAGAGGCCAATGGCCAACAGGTTCGTGACAAGATAGTCACCGTAACTCTTAGATGCCTTGGCTGGAAAATACCTCGGTTCTTGGCTTCTCACGAGAAAGAAGTTCCCACTGAAGCCTGGTCTGTGATCCAAGTGGGTGTTTATAAAGGACAGAAGACATTTCAGGTGCGACAGTTGAACACAGGATGGCACTCCCACACACGTGGCGACCTGGGTGAACGGGCAGTGGGCTCCAGGCTCCAGCTTTTTGGGGTCTTCCCCTGGGAAGTGTGGTTGATGATACTGGTTGACCCCACTGGCTGAATTAAGCAATTTCACCCACCTGGCACAAGGGCCTGACTAGCCGCCTGCCCCTTAGCCTGCATTGGCCCCCAACCTCCTGTAGGGGCCCCTAGGCATGAGGAGGAAGAACCCTGTATTCTACTACCTAACACAGCCAGCCGGGGTTGTGCGTTCTGGAGTCCATTCTGCCTCAGAGGGACCCCATCCATGGAACAGAGCAGAAGTGTCTCACAGGGGCTTCCCAAATCCATCATCCTTAGGCCGGGAGCAAGTGGCAGAGCTGCCATGGACTTAGGAGTCCTTAGGAGTCCCTAAGGACTCCTTGCGTCAGCTGTCAGAAGCAAGTCAAAACTGCAGTGAGATTCCACTGGACTCCCACGAAGACAGATAAGGAAAGCCACCACCAGCAGCAGCAACAACATAACCAACATCGATGGAGCTGTGGAGGAAATGGAGCCCTTGTCCATGTAAAGTGACCAGATTTTACGCAGGACGTCATTGAGGGGGGTGGGGGCAGTGCTTGATTAAAAATTTCGTCTATATGGAGCAACAAAAATTTTCATAGAATGCAAAAACAGTATTGGAATATGTTTATTTTAAAACACCGCGGGACATCGCTAAATTGTTAAAAAGCGGGACGTCTGGTCACCTTAATGATGAGAGGAACGCAATTGGCCACAGCTGCTGCAGAAACAGCTGGGGGAAGCCTCATACCCAGAACGAAGACCTGACTCTGCAGCTCCACCCCAGGTGTGTGTGTCCTGCAGAGACTGGAAGGCAGCTTGCAAATAGTAGCCACTCAAATGGTTGGAAAGTGGACGAACCTCGAAAATGTGTTCAGTGAACGTTATAGAATCTGGTAAGAACTGATATTACACGGGGAGAGGGGAGGGAAGAGAAATGTGGGGAGCTGGTACTGGGGGCCTAAGTAGAGTGAGGATGTTTTGAGAGTGATGATGGCAACAAGTGTGCAAATGTGGCCTGCATACAATTGATGTATGTATGTATGTATGTACGTATGTACGTATTGTGATGGGAGTTGTATGATCCTCCAATAAAATGATTTATTTAAAAAAAGGAGGGGGAAAGAGGAGCTTATACCAACAACTCAAGCAGAAAATATTTGGAAGTGAATATGGCAACATGTGTACAAATATGCTTGATACAAGTGATGTATTGAATGTTATAAGAGCCCCAATAAAAATCACCGTGGGAAAAAAACCTGAGACTACACTTGATCTTAGCCAAAAGGCCGAGAAGCGATGAACATTATATAATCTGACTTAAATAAAATAACAAGAATTGGCAAATAGAGACCTGGGTTTATTAGTGGGCACCAGAGGCAGGAGGTGGCTGGAACTAAAGGAGGAGTCATTGTTTAGGAAGCAGAGGGTTTTTGCTTATTATTGTGATGAGATTTGGGGATAGTAGCTGCACAAAGGCATGAATGAAATTGCCATCTCTAAATTGCACAACTGAAATAATGTTAAATTGGCAGATGTTGCTTTGCATATATTTTTTTAGAATGAAAAGTGAATTGCAGAAACATGAGAAACAAAGCAAAATAAAGTCAAAAGCCCTTTTGGATTCTTTGTACGCAACTAAGACTACTCCGTGAGCATCTGGGCTATGGAAACCATTGACAGCTTTACGATCAGATGCAGTCTGGCGCCAAGTTGTGGGCCTGGATAGACAACACGCAGCACTTAATTGACTGTGATGTCTTGGATTGTGCGTGGTTTAAATTCTACTGCAGAATTTCTTTTCACTTGAACTATGTATTGGTTTAAATTCTGTGCCTTCCTGGTTGGGATAAGTTGAGTTTAGAGTAACAAATGATATTAATGGACTAAATACGCTTATATTTTGTGGTAACAGAGAGCTTGGAAATAAGTTCCCTTTAAAAGCCAATACCCGGGGCTGAGCCCCGGTGGCACAGTGGTTGTGCACAGGACTGCGGCCCACTGGGATGAGGTTCAATTCCAGCAGCAGCTCCGCAGGGGCAAAGGCTGGGCCTCCTACTCCCACCACCAGAGGATAGTGATGCCCAAAAACCAAAACCAAAAAAAAAGAAAAAAAAGCTGATACCTATGAGTACCCAATAAAATGGTTCATTAAAAAAAGGGGGGAAGGGGAAGGAGGAGTTTATACGAAGGGCTCAATTGGAAAATGTTTGGAAATGAATGTGGCAACATGTGTGCAAATGTGCTTGATACAGATGATGTATTGAATGTTTTAATAGCTGTAAGAACCCCCAATAAAATTATTTTTTTTGGGAGGGGGCATCACTGCTCTCCGGTGGTGGGAGTAGGAGGCCCAGCCCCACTGCTGGAATTGAACCCCCGTCCCAGTGGGCCGCAGTCCCGCGCACAACCACTACGCCACCGGGGCTCAGCCCAATAAAATTATTTTTTTAAAATGTCGATACCAAGGGCTCAAGGAGAAAGAAAATGCTTTGAGAATGATGATAGCAACAAATGTACAAATGTGCGTGACACAATGTATGTATATATAGATTGTGATAAGAATTGTACAAGCCCCCGATAAAATGATTTTTTTAAAAGTATTATTTAAATACATCACCACTCTTCAGAATAAAAGGAGACTCTGCCACATCTGTAGCAAGATCCTACAGCACTGACTTCTAGCGGTACCTAAAAGCTTGCTTCCAAGACCACTGGTTGACATTAGGCCCTCAAAGCCTGATGTTTTCTTTCATGTTTTCTTTCCAAAGCAGCATCGCCTGGGGCTTCATTTCCTTGGCTCTGGAGGTTTCATTTAGAAAAATCAAAAGAAAACAAGTCATCTGGTAAAGCAGGTCCTCCCCACGTCGGTTTTGTGGTTGGGGACTTTGAAGGAATAGGCTGCTAACCCAGAGGTCAGGGGTTTGAATCCGCCAAGTGCTCCCTGGAAGACCAAGGAGGCAATCTGCTTCCTAGAACAGTCATTGCCGCAGAAAACTCTTTGGAGCCGTTTTCTCCCTGCCCTCTATGGTCGCTATGACTTGGGATCAACTTCATGGCAGTGGGGATATTGATATGAGAGTGGATATTGACATTGCCAGGTAGTGTCTGAGGGTTGGAAATCTGGGGTTGGTGTAGCCAGGCGGTTCTTGCTCAGGGTCCCTTAGTAAAGTGACCAGATTTTAAGCGGGACACCATTGACCAGGGGGAGGGGGGGGGGGCTCTTGATTAAAAATTAGGTCTATATGGAACAACAAAAGGGTTCATAGAATGCAAAGATAGTAATGTACTATATTATTTATTTAATTTTAAGACACCGCAGGATGTTGGACAAATTGTTTAATAGCGGGGCATCTGGTCACCTTACTCATGAGATACTTAACCTGAGGTTAAGGCTCTTTCAAACTTTGGATTTGTGTCCCCAGCAATAAGGGTCAGAAAGTGGGGCAAGAACAAACCACAGGACCCCCCGGTTAGTTTGCCCACAAGAAGGTGTTAACTCCCAGGAGAGGAACTCAGCAAGACAAGGCTCCTGCACTTCATTCTGTGTTGGTGAATAATGCCTTCCTTCCTTCCTTTGGTAGAGAAGACATTTCTAACTGAGTGGTTTAGATAACATAAATTATGGGTTCCCAAACTTACTTGGCCTACTGCCCCCTTTCCAGGGGGAAAAAAATCAAGGGGAGGAGGGCAGTTATCTACTTTTCCAGTCCTGGGTGTTTCCAGTGGGCCCTCCTCCTAGCCTCTTGTTTAGGGAAACCCTGCGTTAAAAGAAGCCTGTCAAGGTGAGATTGAGAACCCGGCCATCAGCAAGCACAAGGCAGCACAGTCTGTTGGCATCAGAGCAATCCAGCCTAAGTCTCCCCAGTCCTATTTCCACAAATCAGCTCTATTGTCTCCTGTCTGCTGGGTGGAGCCCTGAGCTCTCTCCCACCCTCCAGCACACATTCCACCCCCATCCCATTGCCCAGGCAGTGCCCGCAGACACAGCTGGTAGCTCCTTGGATAAGATCATAGTTTGGCCCCCGGGCCACATGTGGCCCACCGAGGACATTTATCCCGTCCACTGGGTGTTTTTGCCACCCCTGCAGTCCTGTCTAGCAACTGACTTATCCCAGGCCTGCAGTGAATTCATTCATAGTTTGTTTTTTTAATTATAGTCTGGCCTTTCAATGGTCTGAGGCACAATGAACTGGCCCCCTGTTTAAAAAGTTTGAGAACCCCTAGGTAAGATGATCAAGGATGTCCCCAGCACTCCTAGTTTTAGAATAAACTCTTTGTGATTCCTTGTGGGCACCTGCCAGCAGTGGTTGAGCTCACTGACATCTCAGAACGTCCCAGAACCACTATGGCCCAGTCTTCCAGTGATCTGAAGACAAATGGGCCAGCACGTGGATGAGACTGCACAGCAGCAAGCACCCCCCCCCCCCCTTCCACTCACGGTTCTCTTCACCTTCACCGGAATCTGGGGCTGCCAAGGACAGACCTCTCTCATGGTTGTGGGCATTCATTGTTGCTATTGTTGATACTGTATTTTTATTGGCCGGAGTCGATGCTTAAAAATTAAAGTGATTTTTAAGAGGAGAGGGAGTTGATTATCCAAGAAGTACGTGTTGAAAGCCACCTGGCAGACAAGCGTAGGACTGAACCCTGGGTAAATGATGCAGAATTGGACATCATGACTTCTCCCACCTCCACCTCAACTGCCCTTCTATTTTAATATCTCAGAATTCGAGGGATGTCTGAGGGTGTATTGAAATCACTCTTGTCCAGGTGATGGTTGTGATGTTGTTGTTACGGTCTCCACATTTATGAATTTAATTATAATTCTTGATTGGAAACCTGGTGAACTGCCAACCTTCAATGATTTAGTTAACAACCAGTTCAACATTTGAAGAAAGAGTAGAGTCTTCGTTATTGAAAAAGACTCTAGAAAATCCATTGGTCCTCCCAGTGAGATGTATGAAGCTCTGGGATCAAACCTGGGAACATGAGTATTGGGGCCCTGGAGAAAATCCTAGGAACAATAGTGAAGAACTCCTTTAACAGATCCTGAAAATCTTTCCTCCTTGATGTCTTAGAGTGCAACATAGTATAGAAAAACATTCATTGTCAGAGCCCCCAAGAAAAGTATTTAATAAAAAAAAAACAAGACATTCACACAGTCATATAAAAACTCTGACATGGAATGAGATTGGGAAGGACCAGACTATGAATGTGAAGTTTCATTCATCAATAAATGTATACATTATAGATGGAAGATTCAGAGAAGCCCAGGTGGCATAGAAGGTTGACTACACATTGGGCCACACACCACAAGGTCAGCAGTTCAAAACCACCAGCCACCCCTTGGGAGAAAGATGAGGCTTTCTACCCCTAAAGAGTTCCAGCCTAAGAAACTCATAGAGGCATTTCTGCCCTGGCCTCTGGGGTTGCCAGGAGTCCCTCCATAGCAGTGAGTTTTTACAGAAGAGCTATATTTATATGCACACATTAGCATATTTTCATTTTACTCATTTGAGAGATGTGATAAAAAGACCTATGTTGAAGTAAATCTAGAAGAGGACAAAGCAATCCCATGGGGAAAGGAAACTTTTCAACAAATGGTACAAAGACCAGGCTGATTTGTTCTCGATTGAATTGTGTCCCCCTGATGTTCACGTTCCAATCACTGAAGATGTGAATGTGATCCTGCTTGGGAATACGTGAATGAGGTCATAATAATAAAGAAGAGAACAGAGATATCCCCACACACAGGGGAAGACAGATACCAGCTGGAGCTAAATCTCCCTGCAGTCAACGAATATCAGAAACACACTCAGCTACAGAATCTGAAAAGACCCAGTTCTTCCCCTAGAGCAGAAGTTCTCAACCTGTGGGTCACAACTCCTTTGGGGGTCGAACAACTCTTTCACAGGAGTCACAGAAGACCATATTTCTGATGATCTTAGGAACCGAGACATTGCTTCTCTATCCATTTCCAGGCAGGTCCGCTCACATGCAGATTCGCCCATATACGAGTACCCAGCGTGAAGACTGTTACTCATGCTACCATGGTTCAAGACAAAATGTCATTTCTTTGTCATTAGAAATAAATACTTCACAATACATAATTACATATTGGTTTGTGATATGTAATCACTATGCTTTCATTAAGTTCAACTTGTGACAATGAAAATACATCCTGCATATCAGATATTTATAATACGATTCATAACAGTAGCAAAAAGGACAGTTAAGAAGAAGCAACAAAAATAATTTTATGGTTGGGGGCTCACCACAATATGAAAAAATGTATGAAAGGGTCACAGCATTAGGGAGATTGAGAACCAATGCCCTAGATACTGCAGAGAGAGCTCACCTGTCCCCATGCTGGGTTTGAGCTCCTAACCTCCCAAATGTTGAAACTTTCTGTTTCCATGGATTTATAGCCTCAGAAACACTATCTGAAGTTGTGTTGTTCAAATGCCAGTTCTTTTTTTTTTTTTGTGGGGGGGGGGGACATCACTGCCGTCTGGTGGGAGTAGAAGGCCCAGCCTTGCTCCTGGAGAGCTGCTGCTAGATTTGAACCGCCAGCCCAGTGGGTCGCAGTCCCGCACACAACCACCATGCCACCGGGGCTCAGTAATGCCAGGTCTTTAAAGTCATCCACCACTGACATTTTTTTTGTTTCACCGGCACCAGATAACTGGTATCATTCAAATCAAAGCAAAATAACTTGTTGCCACAGAGTTAATTCTTCATCATCTAAGATGGTATCTATAAAGAAACCATGAATCCTGACCTTTTCCTCACACCACACACAAAATTAATTGAAAATGGATGATAGGCTTAAGCATTAAAATCTGAAAACACAAAGTTTTTAGAAGTAAACATCATGTGATTTGAAGATGGGCAAAGATTTCTTAGACCGGTCCTAGAAAGCCTAAGTGAAGCTGTTCAGTTGAAAGCGTTTCTTCCTCAGAAGACATTGCTGCCAAAATGAATAGGAACATCTCCAGATATAGAGGGGAAAAAATGTAGACTATACATCTTCTAGGACTGGTAAATAGAATATATTGAACTCCTGGGCTGAGCCCGGGTGGTGTAGTAGTTGAGTGCAGGACTGCGGCCCATGGACTTGGCAGTTCAGATGCAGCAGCGGCTCTCCAGGAGCAAGGCTAGGTAGCTCCCACGACCACCAGAGGGCAATGATGCTCCCCCCAAAAGAACTCCTCCAACATAAAAATCAGCTTCAAAGGACTCCTAGAACTAGATGTAAGAGAAGAAAATACAAGGGTGAATCTTCATGATTTTAGGTTAGGGATTAGATAGAACATTAAAATACAAGCAATAGCAGCAAGAACAACAACAACAAACTGACCTGTGGCCGTTGAGTCAATTCTGAGTCAGGTGACTTCACATAGTGCTTATGAGGCTATAAATCTTTATGGGAACGGAGGGCTTCATCTTTCTCTCCCTGGGCAGCTGGTAGGTTTGAATCGCCAGCTTGAAGGTTGACAGTCCAGCCCTTGCCGGAAAGCATCACAAGAACTTCTGCAAACAACAAAAGGAGGAGATGAGTTGGATTTCATCTGCACTTCTTAAAACCGAGTGCTCAAAAGATATCCATAAGAAAGTAGAAGACAGTCAGGGTAGACTAGAAAAACAACTTCAGGGACACTCATGTGTATAAGAAAGAGCTTTAGATATAAGAGCAGTTGAATATTGAGGAAACTTCCCAGTCCAGTCCAGATCAAGTCCAGTATTAGCCCTTATGTCTGATACTCATATATAAAGTCCTCTTCAGACTCATGAAACACATGCAATGACGCTGAATGCAGGAAGATCATGGGGGAAAGTCTTGTGAATCCGGTGGCAGTGGAAGCATCTCAGTGCGGGTGTGGGTCTCCACCTGGCTCCTTCAGCTTCAGGGCTCGAGCTCCAGGTGTCTTCGCCACGGGAATGTCTTGCAGGTAGTGTGTCCCACCTCCAGTGAGGTATTTATCTCAGCAGTGCCTCCAAATAAGGTCATCAAACTGCAGCCTGATTGACAGGCTAAACTCCAACCCTTCACTCTTAAGTCTCAAATTGACAACAAGTTATGTAACTAACACACACAGAATCAGAGGAGATATTTGCAAATCACCTATCTGATAAGAGACATCTTTATCCATCAAAAAAATTACAAATAGCTCAGTGACAAACGGACAAAGGATTTAACACACATTTCTCCAAAGAAAAAACAAACATGATCTCAGAAGTTAAGCAGGGTCTGGTCTGGTTAGGAGTTGGATGGACAAAAACAAATATGACTCCCAAAATACAGAAAAGACACTCTACATCATTCCCGAGGAAATATTGATGTAAGGTCACAATGAACTATGACTTCACACTTGGTGCAGTAGACAGGCGAGACTCACAAAGACTGAGTGACGGTAACATGGAGGACAGTGAGAAGGGGGTATGGTGTGGCCATTGTGGAAAGCAGCCTGAAACTTCCTCAAGAGCTTAACTGCAGGACTGAGCCCCGGTGGCGTCGTGGTTGTGCGCGGGACTGCGGCCCACTGGGTTGGAGGTTCAAATCCAGCAGCAAGGCTGGGCCTCCTCCTCCCACCAGAGGGCAGTGATGCCCCCCTAAAAACAAAAACAAACAAAAAAGAGCTTAACTGCAGAGTTATCACATCGCCTGCCCATTTTGTTCCTAGGCTTATACATAAGAAAAATAAAAAACATATCCACATAAAAATGTGTACATTCATGTATGTAGTAGAAGGCTAAGGGTGGAAACAACCCAACCGCCTCCTAACGAATGAATGAATGAACAGGGCTAGGACAGTCATACAGAAGAATCTTAGTGACTTCACTTCGCCATACAAAGGAACGAAGCCCCAGTAGAGGGATGAACTTTGTAAGTCGGATGCCTGTTGAAGGCCAAGGTCATATATTGTCTGATTCTGTTTCAGTGCGATGCTCAGGATGGGTGGACCTAGAGAGACAGATGTTGTGCAGTGATGGCCTTAGATGAAATGCTGTGTGGTAGTGAGAAGCGGCTGTTCACAGGTATGAAGTTTTCTCTGGGGAGCGATGAAAGAGTCTTAATTTATGATGGATGCGTACGCAGCTCTGTGAACATACTTAAAAACTCTTTAGATGGGTGAAAGGGATAGCATGGGAATTGGATCTTAATAAGGCTGTTAAAATGAGTATTAAAAATACCCAAGAACTTAAAAAAAATAGACAGATTGGAATAGACACTTCACAAGGAAGTATATGGGAATAGCCAGTAATCACGTGAAAAGTGACTCAAAGTCGTCATTCCTTAGGAAAATACAACTTAAAATCACACCCTTCATAATGGCTAAACTAGAAGGACACAGTAGTAAATGTTAGCAAGATTGTAAAGAGAGCGAGAGATTCTAAAAAAGTACTCCCAGAAAATTCAAAATCAAAATTCTAAGGGATAAGAAGTCATTATCTTATAGTTTACTTGGCAAGTTAATTTTTTTCTTTGTTCTTAATTGCACCAAAAAAATCATGGTATATATTAAAGTTGATGGGATTTTAGATTTGAAGAAATACAATGATTCTTGAGGCAAGAGACTATATGGAAGGACTAAAAAAAAAAAAATCAAGGAGAAACAAAAGGAAAAGACAGTGGATTTTTCCCACAAATATTTGAAGTTCCAAATTACATTTCTCTCCCTGAGCAACCTAAGAAACATACAAGCAAATGTGCTGCTATGAGTCAAATCTGACTCAATGGACAGAACACAGTTACCCAACTGAGTGTCCGAAACTTGAACTCTTTACACGAGCAAACAGCCTCATGTTTTTCTCCAAGAACACCTGGTGGTTTAGAACACCTGACCGTGTGGCCAGCAGCTCAGTGCCCAGTCCACTATGCCCCCAGGACTTCCTGAGGTCCATACAGTGGATGAGAAAGAAGACCTGCACCTCACAGTGTGTGCCCGTGTCAGTCGCACTGTAGGGAGGCAGCTAGATGACACCTTGAAAGTCACACTTATGTTTTAGAACTGTGCACTTGACCTTGTCTTCCTCATTGGTATCTCATTATCTTCCTATCCAGCCTGACAGGCAGGCTACACAATAAGTCCTAACTGACCTTGGGCTGAATGAATGACTAAAACTAGGCCCCAAAGAGGTCAAGTGTCTAAGTAGGATCATCCAACTGGTAAGGGTTCATTGTCTAAGATGGGCTCTTCCAAGAACTCTTCTCTTCAACTACCGGTCATGGGTTGGGCTGGGTTCCCTGGAAGCAGAGTCTCAGCGGGGGGATGCTCATGTGCACTGAGAGTCAGCTCAGGAAAAAGCTAGAAGGGACAAGGGGAGGTGGGCTGGGGTTGGGGGGTAGTAACTAAACAAAGATGTGCGCTCAGCTAAGTCCTGACGGAAGCTCTTCTCACAGGGAGAAGGAACAGGCCATAGAGTTTTCTGTCTTACAATCAGTGGACTGAGCGCCTATAAACTCACTGGCGTTGAGTCAATTCCAATTCCTAGCAATGCAGCAGGAGAGAACAGAACAGTGAATCTGTACGGAAGCCGACGATGCCGTCATCTTTCATCTGTGGAGTGCCTCATCGATGTCAAAATCATCCTCCTGGAGACCACTGAGACTCTCATTGCATTCCTCTAGCCTGCCTCTCTCAATCTCTTGCTGTTTTTAGTTTCCCCACGCTCTCACGTGGGGAGAAGCAAGTCAGCCCTGAGGTCAGTTTGCTGGAGAAGAGAGAGCCAAGGCCATGGGCGGCCCAGACTCAGCAGGACCTCTGCAGTCTGTGCCGAGTCTGGACAAGGAGTCCTGGGTGCCGCAGCAGTGGCCCCGCCCCAACTATTCTCCAGGAGGGCGTGATCAGACTGAAGTGGCTCCACTTTGTGTGCCCCCCCCCCACTTATGCCAGTTCTGGGTGATGTTATATGTGTGTGTGTGTGGGGGGGGGGGTCCTGTAGGGGGGAGACCATCCATCCATCAGGCCCGTTTTGGAAGCTGGACCGTGTTTACTACAAAACAAAGCTACCGCGAGAGGGATTCCTGGCACTGCTGGATCTCAGGTTATTGGAGAGGCATAACCCGGAGGTCCCCAGGCTGTTGCTTCTCCCTCCCAGATGGGTTTGATTTGGCCCTTGTAGAACATTTTCACACGTAGGTGCCGGTTTTTAGGACTCAAGGGCAGAGACGCTAGGGCACAAGAAAGTGAACAAAGTAAAAGCGATTAAAAAGCAGGGTGCCATGTTATGAGACATTAACTCTAACCACAGCACAACTGGGACTCCTAGGTACACACCTCACTTCGACGTAATCCACCGGTTTCTGTGTCTGTGGTTGACACCATAGGTAGAAGCAGGGACATAACTGAAGAAACATGGAGTGTGTCCTGCATGCTTATGTAGTGTAGCAAAACACCCCCCACCCCAATTTATTAAACAACTCAAAAACTAGGGTCCATAATATCAAGATTTCATTCTTGGATTCCCAAGGCCCACCTTCCTTCCCACTTTGAGTGTTGGTGTAGAATTTTACATTAGTTTTGCTTTTTAAAGTCCTGCTATTCTTTTTATCCATCATATTCATTTTTTTAAGCACAATGGGAATACAAAGCCTCATGCCTTTTTAAAAGTTGAATATAGACACTGTTAGCACATAAATAAATGTCTCACATTAAAAATTTTACCGCTAAAAAATAAAAAAAGGAATCAATGGCTTAAACCTGACTTGGAACAGTTAAAGCCTTATCAGGAGATGTCCCCCACCCCTCCCCACCCATGCACGCTGGACCTGTTCTGGTTTCCAACATTGTATTTTTGTTTTGGTCTGTTCATATTAGGGTGTATTTCAGAGGTGTTATGTCACGGGCAGTCACCCTCTTGAAGCTGGTTTCAGGGAAGGGTGTATGTGTACAGTGGTGGGGGTGGAGTGTAAAAGGGAGGTGATGTCAAGGAATCCAGGAAGAAACAGAATGTCTGGAAACAGATTCTAGTAGTGACTGTACAATTCTGCTTGATGTGATTGACCTCTGGAATGATATATACATTAACTCCCAATTAATACCACAGATACACGAGTAAAAGCCAACCCGAATATCAGTCGAGGCACCTAATTCTACCACAAAAACTGCATTAAAAATGTGCTGAGAACTTCGGCTTATACATGAGTGTATGCGATAATATTTTTTCTGTTTTTGTTTTGTTTTGGGGGGTATCACTGCCCTCTGGCGGTGTAAGAGGCCAGCCTTTGCTCCCGTGGAGCCACTGCTGGAATTGAACCTCCATCCCAGTGGGCCGCAGTCCCGCGCACAACCACTACGCCGCCGGGGCTCAGCCGATAATATAGTTTTTTAAAGGGGGGAAAAGTGGGGAAATTTAAGGTGAAGATGTGGGTCCCTTACTTTCCTGAGTCAATCAGAAGGGTTGACGGCACACAGCCTGCTTCCCAGCACAGCAGCAATGTACCTAACTGCACCGTTCCCCGCGTGGTGACAGCCCGTCTCCGGGCGCCTCACACATTCAGGAAGTCAGCCAGTCAAGCAGAATGTTTCCACATCTTGAACTGGTTTTTTAGAAAACATGTAAAAAGTGAATATACTTGCCTCATTAAAAAAATCCATATTCAATATATGTCATACGATGAGTGAAAATACAGTGAAACCTGTGTGTGCTGGAGCCCCATGGGCCTGTTTTTCTTTGATCTCAGAACGTTAACACTTCTGGATTGCTCTCAATCGGTGGAAAAATCTGCATTGTCCTTCCCTGGTCATAGTCGGCCTCACGCGAGGTCTGGCTTTTTCAAGGTTTTACTGTATGCTACAGAAGTAAAATTATAGGACATATCAGGAATGTATAATTAAGCCTAATATCTATAGCTATTATATTGAATGTCACCCACATGTAATGAAGCATAATGTAGAACGTAATTATATATTAAAAATACAGACATACCCATTAGATATTAAATCTTATATAGCTAATATGATTAATTTTTAACCAGAGTATAATATACATAAAGAAAAGTACACATTCCATCAGGGTGTAGCTTGAGGCCTGCTCGCAAATTAAACATGTGTGTGTGACGGCACAAATGTCAAGAGGCAAAATGTTTCAACTTGCCTGAAGGTGACGGAGGGATCATGGTCCTGGGGGACATCTGGGTCATTTGGCGGAACTTGCTCATGACACCACTAGTCTATGCCCCACACCTACTCTGGTGAATAGCAACTTGGATCTAAAAAATTGTAAGGAGTCATCTAAAGGATATTTAGTGGTCTCTCTCTTCTCAGAGTAAAGGAAAGTGTTGAAAACCAAAAACGTAGGAAAACAACGACAACAAAGGACTCATGAAATACAGCCTCTGCTACCCTGAGATCAGAAAAAATAGAGGATGCTCGGCTACCAGCACCCTCTGACCGAGAGTAGAAGGTACCGAAAGAATAGGAGAAGGAGGTAAAACAAGATTCAAATGACTAAAAAAGACCCGCCGGCTTTGAGAGAGACTGGAGACACCGTGAGAATCTGGGCTGAAGACACCCTTTGTCCTGACGCTTCTCCTGGAGATCATCTTTGGGCCACTGAAAGACAAGTCTAGGGAAAAAAAGAAAGAAAGACAAGCCTAGAAGGTGAAGAATAATACCCTAGAGGAACATGTTTCTCAGAACAATCAACTATATGTAACCAGGAGGGCAGCATTTTTCCCAGAGCAAAGTCAAGAAGGCAGGAAGGGATGGGAAAACTGGGCGAACTCAAGGTGGTCATGGAGGCAGGCTGGCGTATTGTGGAGATCGAAATAAATGTCACGGACAATATGGTCTTAAATTGCTGAAGGGGAAACGGATTTGATTTGTCACTTCACTGAAACTGCACTAACATATTAATCACAAAGACACACACACATTTGAAGCATGCTAGAAATTTCTTTGTGCTTCCCTCTTCTTATCCCTGGGTAAACACTAGCCTGACTTCTATCAGCATAGATTATTTTTTAATAGGTTGTTGTCGTTTATACGGCTGGAATTACCCATTTTGTAATATTTAGTAAATCATTTCAGGAGTGTTTGGCCCCACGTTGTAATAAAGTAACACACTCGATTATCCTATCTTACACTTTGTAGAACATTCCCCCAAACCCTCAAATAAAAAAATTGCCTTTCCAGGTCGGCGCAAAGCATCATTTCACTGAGTTGTGCTGTCCCTTCCTGACAGGGACGTTGCTGGAGAGAAGGCGGCCCATGAACAGAATCTCCTCCCCCCGTGTGCCTCTGCGGAGTGTTTGCTCTTGTGCTCTGTCTGGGAAGATGTGGAAAGCGCCAGGGAGATAAGATTTACCTAGAACAAAGGCCTTTGTACACTTCACAGTCCTCTACTCCTGGCGGGGCAGTGGTTAAACACTTGGTTGCTAAGGATGGCCAGCAATTTGACCCCGCCAATCAATCAAGCCCTCTTGGAGAAAGATGAGGCCGGCTGCTTTCATCAGAAGGCACAGCCTGGAGACGTGACCCCGTGGGGCAGTTCCTAGGAGCCCAGACTCAAGCCCAGGGCGGTGGTCCCAAGGGTTCCAGGCCCTCCATGAGTTACAGACTGGCCTGGAGAGAAACAGGTGGCCAGCTATGGACGGTTCGGAGTGGTCAGCAAGTCCTTACTCCTCAGACTCCAGGGAGTCTGAACCATTTCAGCATCTCACAGCTGTGTGATCTTCCACTCGGGAAGATCTCTGTGCCGCAGCAGCAATGTCGCCAGTGCCGACGATCAACACCACCCCATGGTGGTGGGGTCTCTTGGACTCAGGGCAGCAGAGCACAATGGCCAGCGCTCCACCAGGGTTTTCATGTTGATGGGTTGGTTTGTTTCCAGAAGTAAGTCACCAAAACTTTCTTCCCGGGTAAATAGTAAACCCAATGAAACCCTGACTCATGACCACCCCCGTGAATTGCAGCATCGAGCTGAGCTCCATAGAGCTTTCCGATCGAGAATCCTTGTGGAAGCAGACAGCCACGCCTTTATCTCAAGCCCCCACTCAAATACTGCAAGGCCGAACTCACTGCCATCACTCACGGTAACATAAGGGCTAAAGGGGGTAGAACTGCCCCCTTTGGGTTTCCAAGGGGGCAGGAGGAGAACACCTCGTGTCCTTCTCCCTCGGAGAGACACTGGTGGGTTTGATCTGACCACCTCATACTCACCAGACAGTGCCAGCGGGGCTCCTGAGGGACTTTGCAGGGACTCCTTGTGGCAGTCACCTAGCCTGGTGTCAAGCTGAGGATTAAGAGGGCAGGGGTGGAGTCGAGCCTGTCAATCTGGAGATCTGGGGGGCGTGGCATTCTGAGAATTCCGGGAAATGTGGTAATTCCTTCTTGAAGGCGGAGACAATGTCTCTCTTGGTTCACTTCCTTGGAGACTACTGACAAGGCTAAGTTCCTGAGAGGCATCCCTGAGGCGAAGCCACACGGAGCTACCCTAGTGCCCTGAGCCGGACAGGCCCCATGGATACAAGCAGACCCCTGAAGCCAGAGGACCCACTTGGAGACCCCTGCCAGCGCTGAAATGTTTACACTGAATCCAAGGGTATTCTACCCATCTGACTGATGACCATCTTGATTCTGTGTCCTTGCATCTGTTTCGTGAGTCTGAAGAAGACTTTATAGACTGGTATTGGACATATGGGCTAATATCACACCTGGAATGCTTTCTTAATGTGCAATTACCTTTTCTATAAAACTCTCTTTTTTTTAGGCATCACTGCCCTCAGGAGGTGGGAGTCGGAGGCCCAGCCTTTGCTCATGAGAGCTGGAATTGAACCTCCAGTCCAGTGGGCCGCAGCCCCGCGCACAACCACTACGCCACCGGAGCTCAGCCCTCAAACTCTCTCTTATACACAAATGGGTGCGGAAGCATTCATTTCTCTAGTCTACCCGGACTAACACATTCCTAAACAAATGCAAAGGACAAGCCCATGGCAGTCAATCCTGACCCCCAGCCTTGCTAAGCGGAGCGATTATAGCTTATCGAGTGAACTGGACGGCACCGTTCCTGGCTCACTGTGATAGCAAATTCAAGGGTTCTGTCTTTATTGTAAAAGAAGTCTCTGGGGAGTGCTGAGGCCCGTCCTCACCTCGCCGGGAGGGGAGGGCGTGGGAGAGCAAAGGGAGAAGTACAGAAAGAACCGAGGCACAGGAGGAAGGGCGGTGTCAGGAAAGACTCAGAGTTGCTGATGCCTGGCCTGCGTCTTGAAGTCACCTTTCAGGAACGAAGCAGAGCAGCTAGGACACAGAGGGGATGGAGAAAAGGAAGGGTGGGCAGGAAGAGGACCCGGTCGGTCGCCTGCCGGGGTCAAGGGAGGAAGACACGAGTGAGCGAGGCCTGTTTGGGTGCTGTGCCCCAACTTCGTTGTCCTGGAGAATCTGAGACGCATGTGGCAGGAAATGAGCCTGGCAGAGCACATGAGGATCAGGCTATGCAGAACACTCACAAAAGTCACAGAGCACTTAGGAATACAGCCAAGCCGATGACTGCTTGTTTTTCTTAATGTCCTGCTGAAGCACCTAGTGAGAGGTCCAGGCAGGGGCGTGCTCGTTTTCAAGGAGATTATACCATTATTTGATTTTGCTACTCACTCATCATTAAGGGCTCGGACTCGGAAGTTCCATGCAAATTAGGAGATGTGTGCCTTGCAGAGACACAAATCATTTCTGTTCCATAGAAGAGATAACTCCAATGTGTGAGATTTATTGTCATGTAAGGGATTAAACAGTTTTGTACCTATCTTTTTTTTTTTTTTTAGTTTTGTATCTATCTTAACAAATTTATTGTACTCTTCCTTTTCTTTTTCAAGGACGACATAAATTCTAGGCCCTCAAATGCTTTGTGAGCCAACTTTATCTTCTTTTTTAAAAATCATTTTATTGCGGGTTTATACAATTCCCTTCACAATCCGTCCATCCATCCATTGTAGGCAAAGCACTTTTGTACCCTTGGAGCCACCATCATTCTCAAAACATTTTCTTTCCACTTAAGCCCCTGGTATCAGCTCCTTATATTTCCCCTCCCTCCCCACTCCCCTTCCCCATGACCCCTCGATAATTGATAAATTTTCATTATTTTGCACTGTCATATCCTGCACTGTCCGATGTCTCCCTTCACCCACTTTATCATCTTTTGGCCTCCTTGTTAATCAATACATTGAACATAGATTTGCTCTACACTATATAAAAGTTTTGTTTTTAGGTTTTAAGGATTATATTTTAACAAGGACCTTGCATACCTGGTAATAATTATGCATTTTATCTCAAAAAGAGTCGGGAAGATTTTTATGCTCAGGGTAGAAGTGCCTTTTTATTCTAGAAGAATGGGGGGAAATGTATCTGTGCTTCAGAGAAGTCACTGTTGCGGCCATAGGAGAAAGGTTAAGTAGTTACTTAGGGCTAGAAATCAGCAGGCATTTGGTTGATAGGGGGAAGCGATCAGCATTCTGGATATTCTGAGGACACACAGTGATTTCTGGAGGCCTGTTGTGTCACTTAGAGGGACCAAGGAGAAGTGGTACTTGCACTGCATTGAAAAAAATGCTGTACCTATTCTATTAACAGTCATTAATGGTAATGGTAATTAATGGTAATCAGTATTCATAAATAGTCTAGGTAGATAAAAAAGTTGTGCCCTAGGGTTACTGTCAGAAGCACATGAGCAACCTGGCCTGGGAGATTAGCAGAAGCCTGACTCATAGTTTGCCTTGAGCCGGAAGGACAGCCTGTTTATCTGATTTGAAGCAAACTGAACACCCCCCTTCTCGCTCTAGTCTCCAAACCCAGGAAATGAGTTAAACTAATGACATAAATAAATCTCGGGCAGCTCCCAGTCCCTTGGTAGACTGTCTCTGGGGTACAGGGGACACCCAACCTTCATGCTCTGGCACAGGGCAATATCACTGTGCAGTGCACAAAGCACCCTCCCTCAAAGACAGCACTGCTCCTAAAATACACATTTAAAACCTGGATCCTTACGATAACAATTTTCTGGCGATGGCCAGTCAAGTGTTTTGAATGAGGGATGCCTTTTTGCAAGGAAGAAGCCTTCAGGGGGTTGTGCTGCAGCCCTGGGCCGCTGAGGGAAAGGTTGGTGGTTTGAACTCCCTGCCCCATGGGAGAATGATGTGGCAATGTGCCTCTCTCGGTCAAGACTTCCAGCCTTGGAAGTTGTTTCGGGTTCTTAGGAGTGAAAGTCGATCCTATTTGACGCTGACTCTTGCACAAGACACCACCACCACGAGAGGTAAAGCTGACATGTTGAATTCCTAGGAATTTTAGGACAGGCATTCTGAAGGGCTTTTCCTCATCTTCAACAAACATTACTGAAGCACATTTCCTCCTGATGGGAGGCTCAGTCCTCCGAGGCCCGGAAGGCGAGCTGCAGTCACAAACTCTTCCTCAGAGCACCCCCCTTCTGTTCTTAGATTGCCCGCTCAGGAAGACACTGGTTACAGTGTTCAGGACTTGCAGCATCTCTGGCCCTTTAAGACATTGTTAGGGGGAAAAAAAAGACATTGTTAAGCAGCCAACAGGGAGTTATCCCTCCATATCTGCAAGGCCCCCATATTTATAGAGAAGATTGGTAGGAAAGCAGGCAACCACTAGACATCTATGAAAGCCCCAAATTGAGCGTGCTCATGACATACCCCCAAGTCAGGTGGGAAGTACACCTGGGCGAGCCAAACTAAGCCCAGGCTCATGACATCA
>PVJH01016452.1:0-42908 GCA_004026705.1 Nesogale talazaci
GCAAGTGGCTGGATGGCTTGTTTAACGTCAAGCCTTTAAGACCTTAGATGCTATATCTTTTGATAGCCAGGCACCACATTTGCTTATGCACACATCTTGACTTCAGTAATTATGTCAGGAGGGTAGGGATCACAAAAAGTCAGTTTGTTAGAACAAAGTATATTTGCTTGAAAGCAAATATATTTAATAATTTAGAAAATTAATAAGAGATGTTGGTATTGAAAATCAAGGTTCACAGAGTTCTTAGTACTAAATGCTTTCACAAATACAAAGAGTATCACAGCACAAGGAACACTATTAATATTAAAATGTTTTTATTAAACAAAGATCCAGTTAGTTCAAAGTCTGTTAATTGTTCAAATTTACATATACACATACAACTCCCAGTTGGGAATAGAAGGCATGCTAATACAATCCAATGATTAGGTAACACAGTGAATGCCCACCAATTCTGAAATCCTAATGGGTTATCAGAAGAGAAGTTCATGTTTAGCTAATATAAAGTCCATTAGGGTTTTAGTTTCATAGAACTTTTGGTGCTCTAAATCTTTCTCAGTTCCATTTTATATGAGAGTAAGTAGAAATAGGCAGCTACAACATCATAGAAACCATTGTTAAACAAAAGTACCAAATTGTAAAGTCATTGTTTCTTCACATATCCTCTATCTGAAGGTGGGGGTTCCTTTAACTCTTTCTCAGAGAAGTCAATGCTCTTTCATTGAGACCACATCAAAATGGTAGTTTGGGCATCTTCAAGGGATTCAAATAATGTTTCCCTCACAAACCATGAACCCATGAATTTCTATGAAGAGCTTATGGTTTACTCTTTGAATTTTGGGAACAAGAAGTCTGAATGGGTAAGTGCAGAACTGGAGGGTGGATTGGGTCCAGTTTCTCAATTAAATTCTAGTAGGACAGTGCATGCTACTCTTCAATGCAGGTGCATTGTGATTGGAAAAAATTCCTCAGCTCAATCTTCCTTTCGTTTCCCGTCACTGATGCCCTTTGTCCTTTTGGATCCTCAATCAAGATGACCCCTTCTGAAGAACCCAATCCAGTCACCATAGATTCCTGAGCTGACCTGTTTGCTTTGAATTTATTGGGCTCAACAGGTCTCTTCTGAAGATGTTGTTTTTTGTTGTGTGTTTACAAGGACTTTATTTTTCTTGGGTTTGCTATCAATGCTCATGGAAGCAGCAGTTAAAAAAATCAAACAACACCCCCAACTGCAAAAATCTGCTGCATGAGGCCCATTTAAAGTGTTAAAGAACAAGCCTGCCATTTCGAGAACTAAGCTATGCCCAACCCAAGTCAGGGTATTTTCTTTTCTTTCTTTTTTTAGACAGCTTTATTGGCATGCAATTTACATAGCATACAATTCAATAGTTCAACCACAATCAGTTTAATAAAATTTCCTTAGTTCTTGTACTCAGGGTAATTAGCTCCCCACTTCTCTCCCACCTTCCCTGCCATCCCCACACACAAAAAAACACTACTAACTCAGTGACTGTTTCTACAGGTTTATCTTTCCTGGATTTTACATATAGAAAGAATATCAGCAATAACAAATAAAGAAGATAGAAACTTTGATAGAAGAGAAAAAATATTAAAAACAAAAACATTTAAAATGGATCAAAAGGGAGGTCGAATGATAAGGTGTTAAATTTTAATCTAACTGCATCTTCAAAAAGCCACTTTCTAATGCATTCTGAAAGGTATCAGAGCTGTTCGCACTGGTAGTCAGTGGCCAGCGGGGATTCACCAGAGGGGAAGGCCTGTTTGATTGGCTTTTTTCTTTGGGAGCACTTACTGAACCTAAGACAAGTATCCTACTGAGAAAGCTTGCCTATGGCCATCCACTCACTGGTCACGTACATGTTTAAACACATTTGTTTGGAATCTATCAACTGGAACTCTAGCAGCATTAGGTTTGGGCTTACCCTCATTCTGTTTGAATACGAATCCTGCTGGAGAGGAATATTGAAAGTACCGTGGAGGCTTACAGGACAAATGAATCTGTCTTGGAAGAAGGAGAGCAGAGTACTTCTTAGAGGCAATACTTGGACATGTTGTAGGGAGAGACCAGTCCCTGGCGAAGGACAGCATGTAAAGCAGAACAGAGGAAGGAGATGGGTAGACTCAGTGGCTGCAGCAAAGGGCTCCGGCATAAGAACAGTGTTGAGAATGGGGCCAGTACAGGTGGTGTTTCTTTCTGTTGTGTGTCAGGTGCAAGGGGTAAAAACTGACTTGAAGACACCTAACAACAGCAGATGGTTTGAGCTCTAGAAGCAGTAAGATTTTTCCACCCTGCAAGGTTTTGGCTTTTCAGACAATTCCCTTTCATGTCTTCTTGCAAAATGGTCACTTCTTGCTTGAACTCACCTCTCTTTTCTCTGAATTCACTGATCACAATCTGTTAATTCCAATGATCACTATAGTTTCAGTAGGGTGTGCACGGTCTTTTTGACAGCACTTTTTAAAGGTTTGTCCTGTATGACTTGCATTTCATTTTTCTGAGCCTCTGTCATCAATGACTCACTGCCCACATGCTAAGTCAAACTTACAGGATTTGGTGAACTCAGACCCCATTTCAACAGCAGGTGCTCTGTTGCCAACTGCAAGGTTAGCCATTCAAAGCTACTCAAAGGCTCCACAAGAGAAAGCCTGGCCTTCTGCTCCTGTGAGAACTAAACCCACTGACTTGGATTCACATTAACCTTGGGAATACAGCCTAGAACCCCCATAGAGTAGTGCTAATCCACCACACCCAATCTTTACGAGTCAGAATGTTCTCAGTGGAAAGTTATTAATTCTGTATTAATTCTGAAATAATAACTGCCACAACCCAGCCCCAAATGTCAGTTGTTTAATAGACAAGAAGGAGATTTCTTCACCTGAAATCCATTGAAATAAGAGGAAGCGGGACATGACAGAATAAAGTTAGAGTTAGAGGTGGTTGCATCAGGAAGCTTTGGGGCTTTGTGTGTGTGTGGCATCACTGCCCTGGTGGGAGTAGGAGACCCAGTCTTGCTCCTGGAGAGCTGCTGCTAGATATGAACCACCAACCCTGTTGGCTGCAGTCCCACACAACCACTATGCCATCAGGGCTCCGCCCATGACCCTGAGTTTAAGGAACATTTTATGATGAATAAGGTGAAGGTTGACAGAGCAGCAAGTCGCTTTACATTCATCAATTCACACACATCAAATCAGTTCACTCATTGCAACCTTCTCAGTGTGTCTTCACTTTGCCCACTCCCTTCCTGTGTTTCCTGTGTCTATGAGCCAGCATTGAACCAGGGCTTATAGTGTGTCTTATGATTTATGCTTTATCCAGAAGCCTTCGGGGCTCTTAAATTAAAATGCCAGCTCTCTGAGACACATCTTCAAAATACAAATGTCTACTCTTCTAGGTAGTTCCTGTTCCTTTGAATTATTAGGATAATGAGATGGCCCACATTTATTCAAAGAAATCACTGATTATAAAGCAAATGATGAACACACCATGGAGGCCTTAATTCACCCAAAGGGAGGCAGAGTCTGCATCTGTTCCCCTCTGGGCTTTGGAGTTGGGATCACTCTGTTGTTCATCTGCTCTTTGATCTTCTTGCCTCTGGATTTGCATTTAATTATTAGTTGAGAGTGTCTGTGGAGCAAAATGGGGGAGCTGTGATCAACTTCTGGTGAATACTGCTGTTCCTATCAGTCCTGGAGCTTTGTGAGTCAAGCAGGGCCAGGTAGCGAGAAGGCAGAATGAAACAGACTTTACTATCAGAGCTGGAGATACAGGTGTTCCCTAAGCAATTTATATTCAGAAGTGAGTTACTTGTCCGATTGCCAATCCCAAGGGCGGCAGTTTGAAACCATCGGCTGCTCAGGGAGAAAGGTGAGGCTTTCAGAGCTACAGTCTATTATGACAACAAACGGATTAATAATTTCAAAGGGACATGGCAGGGGAGGTTGGTGGGAAAGGAATAGCTAATAGCACAAGTAACAGGAAGAAAAGTCCTAGAATTGATAGTGGTCATGATTGCATGACTCTTATAAATATGATTGAACTATTGAGCTATATCTAAATTGTATGCCAGCGAAGCTGTTAAAATAAATGAACTAATTAATTAGGGGGAAAATAATTATTCTTGGAAATCCCAGGGGCAGTTCTACCCTGTCCCTGGGGTCACTCTGAGTTGGCACCAACTTCATGGCACTGGGTTTGGTTTTCTGGAGTTTCACGGAGGATTGTTAGAGTGGAAAACATAGGCAGTCCAGGGTTGGGTTAAGAATTCTGTGTTAGTGGCTCACATACCTGGCTTGTGTCCTGTTTGATCTTTTGTTCACTGTGCTATGTGGAGCATACCCCTTAGTCTCATTAACCACAGTTTGCTCATCAGAAACATGTGCATAGTTTTTGGTTCAAAAAGAATCATTAAGGGCTGAGCCCCGGTGGCCTAAGTGGTTGAGAACGGGACTGCGGCCCGCGGGCTTGGCAGTTCAAATCCAGCGGCGGCTCTCAGGAGCAGTGCTGGGTAGCTCCCACGACCACCATAGGCAGTGATGCCCACCCCCACCCCCCAAAAAAATCATTAAGGGTACTAAAATAACAGTCACTCTCTGACTGCTACTGAGTTCATTACCAAATCTACTGCCGTGGAATCCTTGCAGTGATCCTGTGTAGGGTTTCTGGGGCTGTAAGTTTTTACAGGAACAGACAGTCTCCACTTTTTGTTGAGGTTTGCACCAGTGAGTTTGCGGTTAGCAGTCCATCACTCACTTGTAGCATCGCCCGTGCTCCTTGCAATATTCACAAAGTAGTTTTTATAACACATCCAAACTAATTTGTACCTGTAGACATATCTCCTGTAATAAATTCTCTGATGGTAGCAGCCTATATTCCACTATCTAAAATGGAAAAAAAATGAAATGCATTCCTAGCACATCCAAGAATCCTAACCAATTTCTCCACGCTTATTAAAACGTGATTCAGCCCTCTAGTGATTTCGACTGGCACCCCACATTTTAAACAATATGAAAATATAACTCAGGACTGACACTAGAAGCAGCACTAATTTTCTTGTGTACTAGCAGAACCAATAATAAATGGACTTCATCTACCAGGGGAAGGATATGATATATAGAAGAGAAAGATAAAAAGTTCTACTACAGACTGTTGAAAATGAATAAACCTTGTTTCCGTGGATGACTTATTGGTTAGTGGGCAGCTTGTAAAGAATCAGTCTGAGTGCTCTGCTGCTGGACCGTGATGAGCTCTGAGAGTGTAATGTCTGATAACATTCTGTATTAGCATTATGCAATTCCCATTACCTAGCTCTTGTTACTTAACATACTGTGATTGCTGCCATACTTCTAGACTCTTTATAATGAAATATCATTGATTTCCTTTGATTTTTTGAGAAGTCCTGGTGGCACAGTGATTTTAGCACTGTCCTGCGAACTGAAAGGTTAGTGGTTCTAACCCACAAGCTGCCACATGAGAGGCAGCTGAACCTCTCTCCGTCAGAAAGCCCATGGAGCAGTTCTAGTCTGTAGTCCAGGGTCACCAAGAGTGAGAATGGGCTCAATAACAATGAGATTGGATTCCAAACCCTTTATGCTATCTTAGCTCACATTTGCTTGTTTTTATGTTCTTTTTTATCCTCCCCTCCTTTTTTTTTTTTTACTTCACCCAATACTTTCCATATTTCCCATATCTTTCCTTCCCATCCTGTAGCCATCAGAGTAATTCCTTTAGGGTGAAAATCTTTTTCTTTTTTATAATGGCGATCTGATACAATATTTATACTTTTCTGATTAGCTTATTTTATTCAGTTCAATGTCCTTCCCTGAATTTAGGAAACCTGTTAAGAACAGACTTGACTCATTGAACATGAATGACAAGCGATGAGAGGACATGAAGAACATCATGCATGAAGAAAGCAAAAGGTCTCTAAAGAGTAGGAAAGGAAGAAAAACAAAGAGTGGATGTCAGATAATGATATGAAATATGCTCTTGAACATGTCGCTACGTGTCCTCCAGCCTGCTCTGACCCATAGGGCCCTGAGGCATGGCAGAACTTGCATCTGGATCGCATGATACTGGTAGATTGCTTTGGGTGGCATTGATATTAAACCATGTTAAGTCTTCCTATCCATGGCTGTCGTGTACTTTTTCATTTTCATTGTCCTTCTTGGTTTCTTCTGATAGTGTTCTGTAGTATTCTTAGGGCTAGTCTTTTGTTTCTATAGCTAGACTCGAGTACACTATTGAATAGCGAACCAGCTAATTCCAACTCACTGACATCGAGTGATTCTGGTGTATAGTGACTCTGTAGAAGAGAGGAGAAATACTCCTGTGGGTCTGTGAGACTGTAGCTCCTGTGGGCGTGGAAAACCTCCTCTTTCTCCAACAGAGTGGCTCGTGGTTTCAAACCACTCTCCTGTGGCTAGCAGCCTAACACATGCTCCCTCACACCAGCAGGTTTCCTTATATTGAAGAGCATGTCATGCTAGCCTTGCTTTGGATGCTGAATTTCTAAGACCTCTTGAACGGATCGAGGAGACCCTGGGTGACACAGACAGCTAAGCACTTGGCTACTAAGGTTGGTGGGTCAAGTCCCACTAAAGGCTCAACAGCAGAGAGGTCTATAGATAACCCACCAAAAAAATCCCAACCAGCCCAAACCATATGGCTCAGAGTTGTATGAAACACATGTGGTTTCCCCGAATCAGAATCCATTCCAGAGAAATGAAAAAGAAGAGAAAAGCCTTTATTTAGGAACTCAAAGAGCATTTAGAGATAAGATTATCATTTTTGTATTCAACAATTTATCAAACCTCCAATGACCTGTCCTGTCCACCTTCTATCTTCCCATCTCCCTCTTATTGGGTAATATCTTCAGTTTCACCCAAATTAACAGCTCCTTTTTGCCTAGCCCATGGGGTGGCAGACTTTTGAGATAGAAAAACCATTCCGGTCTCTCAGAGCAACTTAAAAATTATTATAAATAAATGAAATCACCATTATCTGAATAATATCAGTTAAATTTTCCCATTTTCCTTCAGAGCCACACGTCCACGCTGAAAGACCCACATACAACCATCCAGACATTGTTTGCTGATCCTGCTCTAACCTATTACCTTCCCTCTCCTCCTCCCTGCCCACGCCTACTCATGGTATGCATCAGCATCAGTTTCATTTGGTGGGAAAACCTTTGCTGATTATTTATAAAATAAATGCTACCTGTCAGAGTCAGAACTCACCTGGACAACCTCACTTTCCTGGGTTGTGAAAGTTGCCTGGGTTTTGCAGGATGCATTCACATCACATTTCTATTACATATTCAGTGAAAAATACCCGTGTTCTATCTGAAACGTTTCCAGCATACACAAGATCAGAGTTTTTTCAGGTTCTATTACACATAGAGAGGTATATGTTTGTGCAGGCGTGTGTGTGTGTATATCTTGCACATCATTTAAATGCTTTCACTGGCATACATATATGGAACCATGAGAGTAGAGTCACTAGGGTTTGATTTGGTAGAGTTTTTTTTTAACATGCTAGTATCCCAAATATCCCCACCACTTATCTATCAATTTGGCGTTGGTGGTAGTGTGTGTTGCTGTGATGTTATAAACTATATACTTCCAATACCAACAGAGTTATCCAAAGTGAACAGGTTTCAGTAGAGCTTCCAGACTAAGAATGCTCTCAGCTATGCCTAAGGTTTTCAGCAGTTCCTTCCTCTGGAGTGGGGAACTAGCCCTAACCTTATGCATAGCTTGAGAGTATTTTTAGATACTGAAGCCTTAATGACTAAAAACAGAACATTGTCAAAGACAATGTCAGAGGATAGGCTCTTGGGATCAGAAGGCACTCAAAATGTGCCTGAGGAGGAGCAGCTTTCTCAGAGGGGGACTAGGCATTTGCTATTTGGGGCATGAGCCCCGGTGGCGTAGTGGTTGTGTGCGGGACTGCGGCCCACTGGAATGGAGGTTCAATTCCAGCAGTAGCTCCACATGAGCAAAGGCTGGGCCTCCTACTCCCACCAGCAGAGGGCAGTGATGCGCCCCCCTGCTCAAAAAAAAGAAAGACAGGAAAGAAAGAAAAGATCAAAGTGGATGTCTGCAGTGCATTCTTAAACTTGTTCTTAACCATAGAGTAGCTAACGCAAATGAAAGAAATGATAAAGAGTTGAATAGAAATTTCAAAGGCAGTTTGAGATGACAAAGTAAAGCAGTACAATGAAATGGGAAAGGACCTACCATTAGAAAACAACAGAGGAAGAACACATTCAGTGTATTTTCTTTTTTTAAAGTCATTTTATTGGGGGTTCATACTACTCTTATCACAAGCCATACATCCAATCATTGTATGTCAAGCACATTTGTACATTAGCTGCCCTCTTCATTCCTAAAACATTTGCTTTCTCCTCATTCCCCCTACCTCATGAGCCCTTGATAGTTTATACATTATTATTATTTTCATATCTTACATTGTCTGATGTCTCCCTTCACCCACTACCCTGTTGTTCATACACCAGAGAGACATTTAAATGTAGATCCTTATAATTGGTTCCCCCTCTGCCAGTGTATTTTCAATTGCAAGAATGAATGAAAAGTTTAACCCCAATATACAACCTCTAAAGATTCTATGCACAAACTTTGAATGATGCAGGAAGCATCAAAAGAAGGTTGAAAGAAAACATAGTCACAAAAAGAACTGGTTGGCATTTCACTATGTAAGGAGGTGAAAGTGAGGTGGGATGGGAGCACTTTCTGATGAAGATCAAGAAATGCAGCTTTCAGTATGAATTACAACTCAATATACAGAAGACCGAAAGCCTCACAAATGGACCAATAGGTAACATCATGATTAATGGGAGAAAAGATTGAAGTTGTCATATATTTTATCTTTCTTGGATCCAAAATCAATGCTCACGGGAGCAGCAGGGAAGAGATCAAAAGACAAGTTACATTGGGTAAATCTGTTGCACAAGACCACTTTAGAGTATGGAAGAGCAAGGATGCTATTTTTAGAACTAAGGTGCCCCTAGACCACGCCATGGTCTTTTAAGTTACCTAACATGAAGGTCAAAATTGGACATTGAATAAGGAAGACCAAAGTAGAGTTGATGCATCTGAATTATGGTGCTGGCAAAGAATATTGCAAATTCCGTGAACTGCTAAAAGGAAAAAAAAAAAACTCTCTTGGCTGAGGTACAGTCAGTGTGCTCTTTCTAGGCAAACATAGAGACTTTTTCTTACATACTTTGAGCATGTTTTTTTTATTTTATTTATTTATTTATTTATTTATTTATTTATTTATTTTTTACTTTGAGCATGTTTTTATGGGAGACCAATCACTGAAAAAAGTCATCAGCTAAGTCAAGTGGAAGGGCTATGAAGGTGAGTAAGGCCCTCAACAAGATGTGTTGCCATGGTGGCTGTAATAATGGGTTCAGATATAGGAATCATTGTGTGAATGCTGCAGGACCAGGCAGAGTTTCATTCTGTTGTATATGGGATGATACAGGTCAAAGCAGCTCAATGACACTGACCAACAATAACAAGAGTGCCCTGCTCATTTTAGACAAGTTGGATAGTACCTCTGCTTGCCATTGTGATGATTGCCAAGAGATTTTCTAAAACAATTCAGATTTTTATGAATTAAGGAATTTCCACCCAGAATGTGAAAGTAAACATGTCAAAATCATAGCAAAGGAGGTGGATCTAAAATTGAGACATCAAATTCTGGTTGCCAGAGGTGGAAGCTTCTAAAACTTTAATCAATGATTGAGTAGGACATAATCAGATCTATCTATAAGCATGGCTAAGACATTATCAATAGGAAAAAACTGGTATAACCCCAAGAGACTTCAGATCATCATTTAAAAGAGTACAGGAGAAGCATATTTTATAGAGAGATCTGCAGGGCCAATCCAATACCAATTACATGGACAGTGTCACACACAGACACACAGACACACACACACACACACACACACACCCTGAAGAAGGTACTTCAGAGGACAGTGTGAAAACTACAATTAAGGGAGATGTCTAAATACAGACATATAAATATATTTACACATAATGATAGGAAAATAGATCTATGTATATATATTTATATGGTAAGTATTAAGGCAGCAGACAGACATTGGCCCGCTACTCAAGTACTCCCTCAACACAAGAACAATTTGTTCTAATAACCCAGCATTCTGTGATGCTCATCTTGCTGACATGATTGCTGAAGACAAAATGGACGTTTAAGCAAATGTGGTGAAGAAAGCTGATGGTGCTTGGCTATGAGACAATACAGCATCTGGGGTCTTAAAAGCTTTAAGATAAGTAAGCTGTCTTCTAACTGAGAAGCAACTAGGTCCACCTGGATGAAGCACACTTGCCTATGTGATCATGAGATGCCAATGGGTTCAGGTTTCAGGTATTAAGGATGCAGAACAAAAGATCATATCAAGGTGAATGAGGGGCACAGTGGAATGAGACCCAAAGCCCACATGTAGACAATTGGACATCCCTTTATTGAAGGATCACAAGGAAGAGATAATCCAGTCAGTGTGCAGTATAGCAACAATGAAATATACAACTTTCCTCTCATTCTTTAATATTTCCTTTTCCCCCATCAGGACCCAAATTCTACCTTACAAATCCGGCTAGACCAGAGCATGTACATAGGTACAGATTAGAGCTCCCAACTGGGAAAATCCAGGCAGATAAAGTCTTTGCGACCAATAATGAGAGTACAAAGCCAGTAGGGTGTGTGGAAGGTGGGGATAGAAAGGCGGGATCACAATAATTTACATATAACCCCTACCCAGGGGACTGAACAACTAATGAGTGGCTGAAGGGAGACATTGATCAGTTTAAGACATGAAAAAAAATTATCAAGGATTCAAAAGAGAAGGAATGTGTGGGAGAGAGGCAAGTGAGCTGATACTAAGGGCTCAAGTAGAAAGAAAATGTTTTTATGATGATGACAACATATTTAAAAATACACTTTGGATGGATGAATGAATTGTGATAAACATTGTAAGGACCTCCAATAAAATGATTTTTACAAAAGAAAAAGAAAAACATATTGACTTGTGTTTGACAGTTCACACTTAAAAAATCATTTTGGGGGGGGCTTTTACAGCTCTTAATACAATCCATATATCCAATGTAACACTACGTTCTGTAAGTCTTGTAACTGTAACTACTTGATAGCGGTTAATGTCTGTGGAGTTGATGCTGACTCACGGCAACCCCAAGTATGCAGGGAAGAATTATGCTTCCCAGGATTTTCAAGATGTGGCCTTTGACAAACATCAATACGCCTGTCTTCTGAGGCATCTTTGAGTAGGCTCAAACCTCCAACCTTTTTGCTAGTAGTTGAGTGCTTAACCATGTACTCCTTCCAGGGGCCCCTACCAATAGTACTACTTGTCTGTGTTTATAAGCAAGAATTTTATTTTTGAAATAGCTTCCTTCTGTAACTATGTTATAAAGACCTAAAAATATCAATTATCACGGAGTTTTGATCCTTTCCTGTTTTGGTTGTTTGTTGACTGGTTATTAGGTAGCTTGGTTTGTGATTTATTTATTCTCCAGTTTGTGGTCCAATACTAGCACTGCTGAGATAGAGGTGGGGAGGGGAGCATGGTGAGTTTGGTAATGAATCTAATTACATTTACATTTAGTTGTTGTTGTTGTTATTTTTAATCATTCCATCCTGATGTTGAATTGCTCATTAAACCCTATAGCCCAGAAATATTCTCCTTTCTGAACATCAAAGATGTCCACTTATCACCACTTATAATTCCTGTGAGTTAATAAACCCGTTAGACATTTTATCTTCAACTGTGAAAAAACAAGACTAAAATAGACAGGCTTCAAGAGGAAATTTTATAGAGCAAAAATAATGAGCCTGGTTCCCTAATTCATGAATCAGTGAATTTCACTGGCCTGTTAGCGAGAAAGGAAGAAAAACAAACAAAATTTCTGCTGTTTTGTGGTCAAGGGGTACTACAGACACACTCTTCATTTCCTTAGTTTGCAGGAACTCTTGCCCACGGTCACCACCCATCTCTCAATCTGTTGTACTAGGGTGCTAGGAAGCTGAAAGCTATGCCACCCCTATTTCAAAAACCACAGGAAAAGCCTGGGATCTACCCTTAAAAACTGACTCATGAAAGCTGCATGACTCACAACAGAATATTATCATGTTGTGCTGGAGGAGGATCCTGCTAGGTCAGGGCACCCTCAAAATACACAATGGCCACAACAGTGGAAGCAGAATGCCAACAATTTGTTGTGGACGTGCATCACCAAAAAATGCATGATGTTTTGTCCTATGGTACATTGGATTACCATGAGTCGTAATCAACTTGATCAATAAAAACTGCAAGCTTGAGAACCAAGCTGTGTCCCAAGTTTCTGTCCCAGCTCCTCACCATACCTGCTCTTCAGAGAGCTTTTGTAGTAGTTACACAATCTGTTGTCATTTTGAGGCTCATAAGTAAAGGAGTGAAGTTTCCCAGTCTATAAGATCACAGCTTGGGCTGAGCCCCGGTGGCGTAAGTGGTTGAGTGTGGGACTGCGGCCCGCGGGCTTGGGGGTTCAAATCCAGTGGCAGCTCTCAGGAGCAGCACTGGGTAGTGCTCACAACCACCCAAAAACAACAACAACAACAACAACAAAAAGATCGCAGCTTGATGACTTCATTTGGAAGTGCTAAGGAGATAAATAGCTCCCTGGAGTGGGAGATGCTCTCTCTCTTGGCTCACTCCCCATGAGACATTTTGGAGAAGTCACACGAAGCTACCCTGATGCAGCCAGATTCCTAAGATGGAGAAGCCACGTGGAAATCCTGCCAGCACTGAGATGCTTACACGGCCACTGACTGGATCCACGAGACTTCCCACCCTCTGGCATATGATCTTCTTGCAATCAGTGTCATTGCATGTGTTTCCTGAGTCTGAAGAGGACGTTTGGTATTGAATATATGGGCTAACACCGGACTTTATGGACTTGATCTGGATTGGGTTGGGATGTTTTCTCAATACTCAATTGCTCTTATATATAAAGTTCCTTCTTATACACATCCGATGTCTATGAATTTGTTTTTCTAGTCTACCCAGAGTAACACAGATTTTCAAATAATGTTTCCTGGAGAATCGCAAAAGCTAGCAGCCTGGCTTTACTTTGTTCATCCTTTACTCTTTAAGCTCATGGACCCTGTAAGGGTCTTGGTGACTACTAGTGTAGAAAAAGGGAGGATGAGGTTTGTTAGTTTCTCATCCAAATATGATGAATTTCATTTATTGTTATATTTATGCTGAGGTTCTAAATCACAGGAGGCAAACTATAAGGGACCTAAGACCAACAGAACACGCACATTCCCAAAGTCTACAGATCGCTAGTGGCAGGACTGGTCTTTAGTCCATTATATTGTCATATCTTATTAAGAAATAAATTGTAGTGCCTAGTACTGTTCGTTAGTCAATAATTTGTTATTTTAATTTTATTTGCTTGGAGTGGGTCAAGTTAATGGTCCTCATACTGCCCCTACAAAGATGGGTACACTTAATTATATTTATGTCTATTTTTCTCTTTGTAACAGGGATTTGCAATCGGTACCCCTGCACAGAAAACAATGATGTGTTTTGTAAAAGAAAAAAATATGGGTACATTCGCAGAACCCCAGATTTTCTAGTGATAAACTTCAAAAGATTTTTGTCTCCAGGAAAGCACCTATTAAGCAGTTATTGCTTATGACTTTTGAATGTAATTTAGAACCAGTTTTATTACAGGCAGCCAGAGGTGATAAATTCAAATGTGTCTTGATGTAGCAATATCACATTCCTACTTTATAATACTTAAAAGTTTATATATATATATATATGACAGAGCAAACTAACCCACTGCCATTGCATTGAGTTCAACTCCTAGTAGAAACTCCTGCATAGAGTTTCTGAGGCTGTAAGTCTTTTTTCCCCCCCAACCCATGTCCTCACCCTAACCCTAAACCTAACCCATGTCCTAACCCTAATCCTAACCCTAGTCCATGTCCTAACCCTAACCCTAACTCTAGCTCATGTTCTAACCCTAACTCTAACCTTAACCCATGTCCAAACCCTAACCCTAACCCTAACCAATGTCCTCACCCTAACTCTGACCCATGTCCAAACCCTAACCCAAACCCATGTCCAAACCCTAACACTAACCCTAACTCTAGCCCATGTCCAAACCCTAACTCTAACCTTAACCCCAACCCCAATCCTAATGAGGCTGTAAGTCTTTACAGAAGCAGACAGCCTCATCTTTCTCTAGCACAGTTGCTGATTTTGTACCTCCACTCTCTTAAAAATCACTTTATCAAGGCTTGTAAAGCTCTTATCACATGCCATCTATCCATCCATTGACATTTGTACATTTGTACAAATTTGTTGCCATCATCATTTGTACATTTGTACATTTGTACATTTGTTGCCATCATCATTTTCAAAACATTTTATTTGTACTTGAGCCCTTTGTATCTGCTCCTCATTTCCCCCTCCCTCCCTACCTCATCCTCCCTTACTCATAAACCCTAGGTAATTTATAAATTATTATTTTTTCATGTCTTACATGGACCAGTGTCTCCCTTCACCCACTTTTCTGTTGTCCATCCCTCAGGGAGGGGGTTATGCATCATGCATCATCATTGTGATCAGCTCCCCCCTAACCCTAGCCCCCACCTTTCCCTTACCCTCCTGGTATTGCTCCCCTCATTATTGGATCTGAGACGTTTATCTGTCCTGGATTCTCTGTGTTGCGAGCTCCTTTCTGTATTAGTGTACATCCTTGGGTCTAGCTGGGTAGAGTTGGGATCATGATAGTGTGGAGTAGAGGGGAACATTAAAAAGCTGGAGGAAAGTTGTTTGTTTCCTCAGTGCTGTACTGCCCACTGACTGGCTCATCTCCTCCCATGATCCCTCTGTAAGGGTACATCCAATTGCCTACAGACAGGCTTTGGCTCTCCAGTCCTCGCGCCCCCTCATTCACAAGGATAGAGCTTTTTGCTCTTTGGTGCCATACTCTTACCCGAAAGCTTTATGAGTGCCCCTTCACTACCAGGGTTCCTCACTGGGATAAGTAAACAGAGAAACCAAAGTCAGGGCCAGGACTTGATTCTGACTCCCAACAAACCTATAGGATGGGGCAGATGTGTCTCTCTGGACTTCTGAGTCTGTGAATGTTTACCGGAGTAGAACATCTCATGTTTATCCCCCAGAGTGGGTGGTGCTTTTGAACTATTGACTGCACTTCGCAGTCTAATGAGTAACTACCACACCTCCAAGGCTTCTATCAGAGTGAATAGAGAATTTCAAATAGGATTAATTGCAGGCGTTGGGAAAACATATTCATTAAAAAAGAAAAGAAACTCTTGAAAAGGAACTATGGGATCTCTTTTCGTGAGTTCACTCATGTCACTTCAAAGAATCTCCCATAAATAATTTCAACATAGCTTGGGAAAGAAGCACGGCTGGGAATTAGAGAATTACCTGGTAGCATTAACTTTCACTGACCTGGAGTGGGTTATGTGTTGGGTTGCTAATCACAAGGTCAGAGGTTGGAAAACACCAGCTGCTCTGATGGAGAAAAATAAGGCTTTCTACTCCCATAAAGATTTATAATTTTTTCTGTCCTGGCCCCTCACCAGTCAGTTGACTGTAAAGGGTAGCAGGTCCTGGAAGCTCCAAGCAGGGCACAGAGACTGTCCTCATTTTTCTGCAGGCCTGCTGAAGCCATGGCAGAGCACAGATTCCCACCCCTGTCTTGTTGAAGAAACTCAAAAATCTTGAAAACCCATAGGGGTAGTTCAAGCCTGTTTTACAGGATCCCAGTGAGTCAGTATGAACTCAATGGCAGTGATAAATTTGATTTGGTTTTTGGATTAGGGTTTTTGTTTTTGTTTTTCTAATGGGCCAAAGGAAATCTTTCAAGCCCATTTGAACAATCCTTCTGGGCTTTGTTCATCTTGTCTGGGAGATGTCCACCCACTCTCAGAGTGGAACTGAAAGTCAGTGAGCCAGTGAGTCACTGAAAAACCATTTCCTGGGTGTCTTTCATGTGCCCCATTCAGTGCTTTACCCAGTGACTGTTGAGTTGACTTGAACTTCCTATAAATCCATGTGTCAGAGAGTTGAACTGGCCTCCATAGGGTTTTCAGTGGTAGATTTTTAGAAAGCAGATCTCTGGTCTTTCTTCTGAGGCACCTGGAGGTGGGCTTGAACTCCCCAACTTCTTGCACTGAGCATCATACTTGCACCAGATACTCCTTGATGCAATGCTTTGCTACTGTTTCCACAGAGGAGATTTTGTAGTGTGCAGAGTAGAACTACTCTATAGGGTGTTCAAGGTTATGGCCTTTCAGAAGCAGATCTCCAAGTCTTTCTTCAAAAGTACATCTAGTTGTGTTCCAGGCCCACCAACATTTCAGTTAGGAGTCCAGTCCTCAACCATTTGTACCATTTGTACCCTGCAGGGACTCCCTGATGCAGTAACAAACCCACTGCCAATGAGTTGATCCAGATTCATAGTGATATAGGGTTTCTGAGACTTTATAAATCTTTTTGGGAGCCAACAGCCTTATCTTTGATCCACTGAGCTGCTGGTGGATTGTTGACTTTTGACTCCTAGATAAGGCTTACGCCCTAGTGCCACACTAGTGTCTCTAGTATATAGAGACACATGACGTGGCCTGTTTGCTTCAAGAAGTTCCAAGGACAGAGGGCTGTTTAGTACAGATGTTTAAATCACCTTATATAGTAGTCATTGAAGCCCAGACTGCCTGGCTAACACTTTAAAAAGGCAAGATTACGAACTACTCATCACACTTTGAACTGGTGGCTTGTTCTCCCCCTACCTGTGGCACCCCTCTGAGCAGCTAGTGAGGCAGGAGGGAGGTGAGGCCACCCACATTTGTTTATTTTCTTTATAGGAGGTTATACAGCTTCTTTAAAACAAACAAATAAAACCTTTTTGTCTTTTGTTGCGACTTCGGTGAAAGTTTCAAAGATAAGCATGAGTTTTACGGTCATTTATACATATTACTTCAACTTCTCCATTGCAACTCCTTTAGTGAACCATCTTTTATCCCACTTCCTTTACAGGTTTCCTGTTGCCATTTCTATTTGTCCCTAATGCTCAGTCTTTGGATAATTGCTGCCCCTTTGACCTTAGAGGGTTGATTATTCTAACACAGGGTGAGTTCATTTCCACACTTGAAGAATGACCATAGTCTTAGGGATCCCATTGATCTTTATGTGACCATTTAGCCTGATTTCTTTGACGATTTTTAATTTGGTTCCACATTTTTCACCCACTCTGCTCAAAACCTTCTAATGTGATCCTTTTCGGAGCAGTTGGTAGTGGTGGTTGGGCATCTTCTATTCTTTCTGATCTCGGTATTGTGGAGATTGATGTGTGCGTGGCCCGCCAGTCATTATACTAATTGTTTTCACATTTACTTTGATTTTCATTACTTTTCTTACCTCTGGAGGATGAGAGTTCAATATTTGCACATTATTTGGCTGCTCATGATCTTTTAAGACCCCAGTCCACATGCACCAAAGTGTTACACAATATATAACATTGTCTTTGTGAACTACGTTATGCCAATTGAACTCGGTGTGTTTTGAAACTTCGGTCCTGAGCCCCCAGGCACAGTGACACATTCCTTTAAGCTATGTGGCTATGTCTGAGAACTTTTCATAATTTTGCCCCCTGTATGTGCCATCACTTTCCTGAGTATATTGTCAGTAAAGGTAAATACATGTATAAAATAGTTTCTGTTAAACCTGCATGTATTCTTGAGTGTACTCTCACTGTACCTCCCACACAGGTACAGCCTTATATCTCCCCATGCATCTCCCCACAGACCGCCACATTGCAGGAGTCTCTATGTAACAGTATCTGCCTCCATTGTCTGTAGCTTTTTCAAGCTACCCAGTGTCGTCTTCTGCCTCTGTCATTTTCCTCTTTACTCAAAATAATACTTGTCTACTTTCAAGCCTTTTGTAGAGCCTCTTTAGTTATTCAAAAGAAAATGAAGGCAAAAATAACTTAGGTCTTAATTGTTATTATTCCCTATCCTTGATCATAGACCAGCTGTTTCTTGGTTGAAACAGCTCATTTGGAATCAGAGTAGCATTGTGCTTCATAGGGTTGTCAATGGCTGGAAACAGTTAGACATGAACAGGGTACTGGAAAGGAACCCGATATCTTTACTGGCACAATAGGCACAGAAGGTGAGCATAGCAAGGCAAACTAAATTGCATTCAATTGAAGCAACTGAAGAGGTCCAAAGATGAGAGTGTGGGTCCATTCCTAGGGTATAGATGAGAAGCTGTTATGGAAAAAAAGCATCGGGCCTGCAATTATCCCCTGGAAATGAGTGATTGGTTGCAATTTGAATTGGGTGCGTCATTCTGAAGTTCCAACAACCACCTAAGGGCTGGAAGATAGTGGTATTATTGTGTGTGAGGCTGCCCCTTGGTGCTGATGTAGCCTCTTCTGAACATTATCAGAGAAAATCAACCTGTGACTCTGCTCTTTGAAACCAGAGGATTTTTACCCCATGGAAGTACAGCATCCATGCCACTCGAAGCCCCTCTGTGATCACTCATGAAGCACTGGGGAGCAGCATGCCCTTCCTTACCTTATCTCATCTTGCACATTTGCTAGTCTTCACACATGAGCCAAGGCTTTGAGGTCTGGATAGCACATGGGAGAATATAGACATATTCATATATGAGTATATAGGTATATACATATGGATATACACATATATGTATACACACACACATATACACATACAAAAACTATCCAGTCAGTGTGATTAGAAAACCACCTGGGATACTATGGAAGCAAGGAAGAGTGTAAAGATATGAAACCAGAGGTGGCCAGTAGCTGAACCTTAAAGAATGAAGGGAAGTTATTTACAAGAAGGTCAGTGGACAGAGATTGTAGGATAAAATCTTGAAGGAATTCTAGGAAAAGGGACAATGAAGTTTAGGGAACAAATGATTACCATATATACTTGAGTATAAGCTGACTCAAATATCAGCTGAGGCACCTGATTTTACCACAAACACTGTGTTAAGAATGCTGAAAAACTCAACTCATGAAAGGACTTTCATGAGTATATACTGTAGGTTGTGTGTTTTTTATTTCCAAGGTGTATGTTGCTCTCATGTAAAGTTTGAAAAGAATAACTAATTCTATAAAACTTATTTCAGTCGTCAACAAGGATTTGGAGGATGAATAGCAGTGTACAACGCAAGTGACACAAAAACATGAATAAAAGTTTCTTTGTCCTCAAAGAGAACACTGACTTTAAAGATATAGGTTGCTAAGATAGAGGTGAGAACAGAATGTAACAGGAACAGGAAGAGTAAAGTGATTATTTCTGATTGGGCATGTCAGGAAGACTTTACAGAAAAAGATATTTTGACATTCCTAAATAGAATGGGAAAGGACTGTTTCTTCAGCTGGAGAAGTAGTGCCAAGACGTTTAAAAATGTTTGTACTTATTTTAGTTTGCCCTACTTGTGAGCAAATTATTCAACCATTGAGACGTATAAATTTGATGCTAATTAATGAAGTGACAATGACTCAGGGAAGAGATCCAGATTTATTTTAGAACACCATGGCAGAACAGAATTTGCTGAAGTCAAGTGACTCATCTGTCAGTTTGTTGTTCTGGGTGGCTTGCATATTACTCTGACACTAGAAGCTATGTCCCTGGCATTTCAAATACGAACAGGGTCACCTGTCATGGACAGGGTTCAGTAGGACTTCCAGAATAAGATAGATTAGAATAAAGACCTGATGATCTTCTTTAAAAAAAAAAAGTAGCCAGTGAAAATGAGCTCCTTGGTGAGAAGGCATTTCAATCTGGAGAAAAGCTGCTTCCTCAAGGTGACCTAGAGACATGGAGAGAGCAAAACTTCCTGGACTTCCTTTTGCTGATGTGCACTGACTAATAATGAGAAGTGTGGTAATAATGTCTTTTAGAAGAAAAAATACCAGGTTAATCCCAAGGAGCTGGAGTTCCAAATATCCAAATCTTCCAGGGTGCTATTCTGTTCCATTTCTCTCCAACTTGACCCTTGAGTATATTCCCTCACTGACCTGAGTTCTATGGTTTGCTGGAACATCCCACAGAAACCTCTGAAGCTTTGATGAAATGTCTCACATAGCTGTGGACTCTGTTGAGTCCTGGATTCAAAGGCCAGGCAGTGTAGTCACCTGGCTTAGTTTAAGGACCTCCATTTTGTTTTAAACTGCCTTCAATTCCCCGCTAGTAGCCAGCTACTCTTTTTTGCCTTCCTTCCCCTCCCAGATCTCCTGGCAGACCTTGGATCACTATGGAGGTCTGCAGACTCTTTCTGACCTCCTGCCTGCCTGATAAGCAAACATATAACTGCCTATATTTCTTGCCTTCCCTTTAAGCCAGCCCTCTGCCTTAACTTAAAGACCCCATGTTTTCTTTGTTGGGGGTTGAGAGTGTTTTTCAGGGAGATCCCCCCTTTTGAACCAGCTGTCTAGTAATCAAGCAGCTCATTAATATAGTGGTGTGGTTGATCTCACCCGGTCCAGCAGAAGAAGAAAGCCAAATGCAGGGACAAGATATATGGATATCTCAAAGAATGCTGGAACTCAGATGTTGAAAGAACACAAAAACCTTTCCCCAAAGCTCACAAAGAGAGATAGTCTTCCACTATGACTGGCACCTTGTATTTCAACTTCTGGCTTCCTAACCTGTCAGAGAATACATTTGCTTGTCAGAACCATTCACTTTGTATTTCTACTACAGCAGCACTAGATAACTAAGACATCAGGAACGACAAATTAAACAAGATTGGTATTAGATTCGTCATCAAAAAGACCATTTCCAGATCTATCCTGCAGAAAAAACACTGTCAGAAATAGGAAAACATCTGTCCATCTATAAGGAAACCAGTCAATATAACCATTACTGAAATATTTGAATCAAACTAATGTTAAAGATGAGGTAAATGGAAATATTTACCAATGTATATAGCCCCAAGTGTCTCAAAGATGCAATCAAGATATTTTGTTAACTATGAGTGATTGGAATGAGAAAGTTGAGAAAAAAGAAAGACTAAGTTGGAAAATATGTTATTGGTGATAGAAATGATGCCAGAGGCCCCATGATGGAGTTTTGCAAAACCAACCACTTATTCACTGCAAATACATTTTATCAACAACATAAATGGCAATTATGCACCACATGAGCCACAGGGGTCGATGAAATATACAGGAGTCAAATATATTACTCCATGGAAATAAATCATGGATAAGACAAAATAAAGTATTATAATTCAATGTACTGTTACAAAACCAAAAGAGAACATCTTTCATACAGCTCAAGCTGAAAGGACTGAAGAAAAGCCCAAGCCTTGAGTTACAATATTAAAGTATTCTATGGGCAAACATATTATTTATTGATGCAGGAAGCATCAAGAGAAGATGGAAAAATCAATGTCCATCTATTTCAGAAAGTAGCGTATGATTGGAATGACTGCTACTAAATGAAGAAGTCCAAGGTACACTGAAGGCCGGCATGAAAAACAAGCCTCCAAGAACTGTCGGAGGATAAACTGAGATGTTTAGATAAATGGATGCAATGACAGACACCTTCACTGGTCTACGCCAAGAATTTAGAAGAGAAGTACCTGGCCAACTGACTAGAAGAGATTCATGTCCATTCCAAAGAACGATATCCAACAGAATGCAAAAATTGTCAAATAGTATCCTCACAACGGGACCAGTAGACAACACCATAACAAATGAAGAAAAGATGAAAGTTAACAAGCCTTTCACTTTACGTGGATCCACAAACAACACTCATGGAAACAACATGCAAGAAATCAAATGGCCCATTTGTGTTAGAATTCTCTAGAGAAAAAAAAACAGGACTGTGTTAGTTAACATAATGTGTTGTGAATTTGAGAGGATTAAGAGTAAGGGGTGGAATTTAGCCTGTCAGTCAGGTCAGAGCTTGATGACCTCATTTGGAGGCATGAAGGAGATAAACAAACAGCTCTTTGGAGGCAGGACACAGGCTCACTCTCTGGGAGATATTGCAGCTGACAAGATACATGGAACTATGCTAGTGCCCTGAGTTGGAGAAGCCACATGGAGACCTCTGACATCTCTAAGATGCTTATAATACCACTGGATCCATAAGACTTCCCCATTTGGCATCACTGTATGTGTTTTGTGAGTCTGAAGAGGACTTTATAGATCGGTATCAGACAGATGGGCTAATTCAGCCTTTTGGACTTGATCTGGACTGGCTGGGAGTTTTCTTAATGTATAATTTCTCTTCATATGAAACTCTTATACACATATGCATTGCCTTGGATTTGTTTCTCTAGTCTACTGGACTAGCACAAGGACACAATGATTTTTAAAAATCTATTGGTTGATCAATTGATGGATCATTAGATAGATAGATGCAGCAGGAAGGAATAGAACAGCTAATTAGTCCACATGGAAATACAGAGGATTCAGCTTAACTCACTTCGATGGAACAGTTAGTATAATGCAAGTCCTTCAACTCATGAAGGCTGCTGGGTCCAAGATCAAGGGAGTAGACAGCATGGGTCTTCCCTAGGGCAATATAGCAGTCTGGGCACAGGCAGCAAACAGTAGGGCAGGTCGCCAAGAGGCAGCGCCTCAGGAGCTTAGTGAAGCAGGCCCTGATGGAATATCAAACTCAAGCAATGCAAGACAGCCAGCAGGATCTGACAGCCCCAAGCTCAAGCAATGTATACATCAGCAGCATGGTGAATGAGGCCTCAAGGGAACCTCAACTCTAGCAATATGATCCATGAGTTGGCTGTCCCACAGGTAGTGTAGCTCACAAGTTGAGGCAGAGAACTTGCTAAAGCAGCTGCACACTGGTCTGATCACCAGAGAGCAAAAGAGAGAGGGGTGGGGATTGTTAAACAATTTTTCTCCTTCCTCCAATCAAACTGCAACTTTATTAATCCCACATGTTTCTATTGGTCAGGTTGGCACAATAAACCTACCGATCACAGTATTGTACTGGAAACATTGGCTGTGCAAGACCCATCTATTTACAGTGTTAAAGAGCAAATTTTAAGGAACAAGTGCAACCAAGCCAAGTTGTAGTATTTTCAGTTCCCTTATGTGCATATAAAAGCTGGGCAATTAATAAGGAAGCCTAGAAAAGAATTGATGCCTTTACATTATGGTTTAGGTGAAAAACTCTGAAAATACACTGGACATCCAGACAAATGAGCAGATCTCTCTTGGAGGAAGTATGATCAGAATGCTTCCTGGAAGTGAGGGAGGATGGCAAGACTTTGTTTCACATTCTTTGGCTAAGTTAGCAGGAAAGACCATCCACTGGAGAAAGTTATCACACTTGGTAAAGTGGAGGATGACTGAAAGGAAAAAAAAAGCAAAACCATCAAGGAGATGCATTGGCACTGTGGTTGCAAGAATGAACTCAAGCATAGCGATCATTATGTGCATGGCACAGAACAGTCATTTCTTCATTGTATAAAGGGTCACTATGAGTCAACAGAGCAAAACAGAATGTAACAACATTGAATCTCTGGGTCCCCTAAGTGGTACATATAGTTAATGGACTAACCAAAAACTTGGAGGTTTGAATTCGCCTACCTGGGAAAATATGACCGGGCACTCTACTATCCAAAAAATTAGTTATTGACACGTGGGGTCAAATGAGTTTGAGTCAACTCTACGGTAAATCGTTTATTTAAGATCATGCCTTCTTCATTCCATGAACCCTGGTTGGCAGTGGTTAGAGTTCTCAGCTGCTATTAAAAGCTCAGCTGGAAAAATGTGACTGTCTCCTTATGTAAGGATAGATACCTTTGAAAACCCTAGAAAGTAGTTCTACTTTGTCCTACAGGGTCATTATGAGTCAGAATCCACTTGGCAGCCATGGATTTGTTATTCCTAATTCCATTATTGAAAAAAAATTCTCCTCAATATTAATGTTTTCTTCTCTCACATATAAATGTATATACTCTATAGCTGCTATATTTGCTATAACATAGTTTCTTAAAGTTAGCAGATCCTTGTCTGCTTTTGTTTTCTGAAGTGAGAATTCTATCTTTGTTTTGAAAAAGGTACTTTTATTGAGGTATAACATGCATACATCTTAAGTGTACAGATTTATTAATTTTTTGCATAAGTATGTATTCTCATGTAACTAGGATTTCAGAATCTTTGAAGGTTCCTTCATCCTGCCAACTATTTCCAAAATCTGCAGAGGCTACCACTAATGTCACTGTGGTAGTTATATAATTGTTTGTCAAATTGAGAAGATTAAGAGTGAAGGGGTGGTGCCTAGCCTATCAATTAAGTTTTAGCCAATGAAACCTCCGTGTGGCCACGGCCTTCTGAGTATTCCGTATTCCACCTTGAAGTCAGGAGACACACTCACTGCTCACCTCCTGGGAGTTATTGCAGCTGACGAGGCACATGGCACTACACTCATTCCCTGAGCTAGCAGAGCCCTTTAGAGACCCCAACAAGTGCTAAGATGCTTACAATATCACAGAATCCACAAGACTTCCCACTCGCCGGCTTGTGATCTTCCTGCATTTGGTGTCATTGCATGTGTTTCGTGAGTCTGAAGAAGGCTTTATAGATTGGTATCAGATGTATGGGCTAATGTTGAACTTATGAACTTGACCTGGACTAGATGTTTTCTCAACATTCTATTGTTCTTGTATATAAAGCTCTTTTGTAGACATCTATCAGTGTCTCCATGAATCTGTTTCTCTCGTCTAGCCAGACTAACAAAGTCTTTCATCCTATAGTTCGTTTTACCTGTTACTGAATTTCCCGCAAATAGACGCATGCAGGACCTGGTCCTCCTTCGTGTCTGCCTCGCTGCTGCTGCTCGGCAATGAGCCTGTTCAACCACAGATGTCGCTGTTGCTGTGAGGTGTCATTGCGCAGGCTCTGACTCACGGCGACCCTAGAAGGTCCTGTGCCAGCCTCTCAGTGCTTATGTTTGAGCCCGTTGTCGCAGTCATTGCGTCAACCCATCTCCTTGAGGGTTTTCTTTTTTACTCATCCTCCGTGTCACATAGGTTTAACTCATTTCCAGTGTTGTATTCTTAGACTCTTATTTATGAATAAGCCAGCATTCATTTATTCCTTTCTCTTGATCATCACTTGCATTGTTTCCAGCCTGGGCTACTATGTCATCTCACCTACGCCTTTTGGGGGACATGTGCCGTCACTTTGCTTCAAACCAGAAGGGTAATCAGATAGGCTTAGCTGGGGTTTTAATTTAGTCATATTAAGCATGTGTTAAATAAATATTTGTGTTTAAAGATTAAATGTGAAAATAATTCTGGGCTGAGCCCCGATGGCGTAGTGGTTGTGCGCGGGACTGCGGCCCACTGGGATGGAGGTTCAATTCCCGCTCACGGGAGCAAAGGCTGGGCCTCCTACTCCCACCACCAGGGCAGTGATGCCTAAAAAAAAAAAAATAAATAGAAAAAAAAAAAAAGAAAGAAAATAATTCTGAAAAATTCCAGAGGCAGAGTGTAAGGTTGGAAAGACAATTCATGGGAAAACAAGAGCTTTGTGCTTCCTCCTCGACCAGCACTGATCTCCCCTGTGCCCCTTTTCACCTCCACCCCTCCACCTCCTCACACAAAGAGACAGTACTGATCCCTAGGGGTGAGCACGAATAGCATATGGATGCTTCTGAGCTGCTTCAAAAACATGCTCCCACTCAGCAGACCCTAAAGATGACAGAGGGTCTTTAATGACTGAACTATGGTTGAATTAGACTCAATGGTTAAGTTGCATGCTCTTTAAAAAAAAAAATCTACAAATACATGGAGAATCATTCCCAATTAGAAAATAGGGGGGTATTTCATATTCTAGTCAATCAGATTGCCACATAACTTTCTGTCTACCTACTTTCTGTCAAAGCAGACTTAAGTCTCTGCATTCAGGGCAGCCTTCAAGCAAGTTCTCTCAGGAAGACATGCATCTGGTTGTGGGGCCTTCATGATAATTGTGGCTTTGGAGGGGATCTGCTGGGCCAGCAAACTTCCAGGTGGAGAGATCAACTCAGAAACTTATGGTGACTAGTTTTTGGAAACTGCAAAGGAGTCATTTTAGTGGATTTTTTCTAAGGTTCTAGGGTGACCTCAGAGGCATACTAGCAAAAAAGTTTTTTTAAAAACTGAAAATTGCAGCGATGAGATAAAGAGCTGGCCTATGAGAATTGCCTAGAGAAATCCTCTCATTCACGGCACAGCTCTGATGTCCCCCTCAGCCTTTTGTTCCTTTGCTTTGGACACTAGTGTTCTCATAGTATTTGTCCTTTTGTGGTTGACTAAGTTCATTCAGCACAGTGTCTTCTGGGTCCATCCATATTAAGAATTGTTTCACAGAGTCAACGTTATCGTTCATCATTATTTTTTAACATTATGCAGAATTCCATTGTGTGTGCCTACCAAAAGATATTTATCCATTCTTCCACTGGTGAGGATCTAGGTTGTTTCTAGCTTTTGCTGTTGTTAACAATGCTGTGGGGAACGTGGGTGTGCATGTACTTATTCATGCCATGGCTCTTATTTCTCTAGGACATATATCAAGTAAAAGGAAGCTGGATCATGTAGTATTTCTAATTTCAACTTTTTTGAAAAGGTGCTATACTGCTTTCCACAGTGGTTGGACCATTTTAAAGCCCCAATAGCATTGTTTGAAGGTTCCACTTTCTCTTCATCCTCACTGGCATTTGGTTTCTCTTTGTTTTTAACTTTGTTACTAATGCTGGGATCAGATTTTCTCTCTCTCTCTCTCAGTTTGCATTTCTCAAATAGCTAATGATAACAAGTATTTATTCAAATGTTTGTTAGCAACTTCAATGTGCACTTTAGTGAAGTGCCTGTCTTTGTCCTCTTTCCATTTTTAAATGGAATTTTTTCTTTTATTCTCGTTGAAGTGTTCAATATTTTTAGAAAAATTTGAGATGAATCCCTTGCTGATGTCTTATTATTAAAAAAAAGTTCTCAGTCTGTGAGTTCTCTTTTTGCTCTTTGGAGAATCTTTTGACACACATAAATATATAATTCTTAGATGGCCCAGTCATCTATTTTGCCTTCTCCTGTTGGTGTGTTTTTTAAGATTAGGCTTTATTCTCTACTTTTGCTATATATTAGGTCCCCGGGTTTGTACCCATTTTTTCGTTGATAATCTATTTTTTGTCCAAACATTTTATTAAGAGCTAGTCTAGAGCTCACACCATTCCACAGTTCTGTTACATCAAGCAGTATTGTACAGTTGCTAAAAAGAACAGCTTCAAAACATTTTCTTCCTTCTTAAATTCCTTGATATAAATTCTCCCCTAATTCTTCATCTCCACCACCATGTCCCCCAGGAATACTTATTTTAGATATTGTCTATCCTGGTTCATCTATCCTATATTTCATATACCAAAAAACATGGAAAAGCATAAGAAGATTCAAGAGGCTACCCACAATGACAAAAATCCACAGAGATTAAAAACTCCATATGAAAACACACAGAAAATATGAAAAACCAGAACAAGCCCAAAATGTATCTAAAGGACGATCAAGTGACAAGATTTCACCCCTTGGAGTCAGAGTTATCATGTTAGTGTATTTTAATTGTCTCTCCAATACTCTCAGTCTGCTAACCAGGTGATTCCCACCCCTCAATTATGGTTAAGAAGAAATCACTGGAATCTTATTCCCTGTGTAAAACCTGTGAATATATTTTGGGCTTCTACTGTCATCCATAGCCTTCTGCAAATCAGAATCTTACAATTTAAGCCCTGATACTATCCCCTCCTTAGGATTTGGATTATATAATTTACAATATTTGAATTACTGGTGTTGGTGTGCTTCTACCATGTGGGCTTAGTTGACATCTCATTTTATATGACTGCTTACTTGTAAACAAGCCTTTAATAGCCCAGATGATATTCTTCTGATAGTCAAGCATCGAGAAAACAGTGTGTAGCAGTGAAATTTTATTCCCTGCTCAGGACAGATGCCAAAGAAACTGCCGTGTTGTTGAAAACACCTGAAAAGGATGGTGCTATACTCAATTATACTCATATACTCAAGTATATGTGGAGTTTTCTTGTTTTGAAAAAGGTGGAATGTCAATTCATGGAAAATCTCATTCTGGATGTCCGTTAACTTTCCGAGTGGATGAAAATGTCAGCTCTTAGTGCATTTGAAGTATGTTCTACCAGATCATACTATTAATTTGGTGTTCTATTTACATGTTCTAAAAAGATTGCGTAACTGTATGCAACAAAAGAAACCAGATTTGGGGCAGATGGGGTCTGGTTTTGCCACCACAACAATGCACCTGCTCAAGCTACCATCTCAGCATGCCGGTTTTTAGCAAAAAGAACACGCCTCTCATACTCCATGCACCTTACTCACCTAACCTCTCTCTGTGTAACTTTTTTTGTTTCCAAGAATGCAGAGGGAAGAGCTGAGCCCCAGTGGCCTAGTGGTTGTGCGCGTGACTGCAGCCCACTGGGTTGGAGGTTTAAAACCAGCATTAGCTCTCCAGGAGCCAGGTTGGGCCTTCTATTCCCACCACCAGGGGGCAGTGATACCCAAAAAACAAAACAAGAATGTACAGGGACTTAAAAGACAGCGATTTTGATGACAGAAGAGGTGAAGAAAAAATGAGGGAGGTGTCATTAGTCATCCAAACAGATGAGTTTGAAAATTGTTTCCAGGAATGGAATCTCAGATTTGACAAATGTATTAAGTGTAATGGAGAGTTCTCTGAAGGTTGTACATATTTACAAGCATACCAGCAGTATACAGTAAGAGTTTCAATCTCTCCATGCCCTCTCTAGCATTTTTTTTTTTGTTCCCTGCCTTTTAAAACTTCTCTAAGGGTATGGGTGCTAGGTGATATCTCATTGTTGTTTTGACTTGCATTTCCCACATGATTAGTGAAGGAGAGCACTTCCTTATGTGCTCGTTAGCCATTTTGGTGTCATTCTTTGTAAATTGTCTATTCAGGTCCTTTGCCCAACATTTGAGAGGGTTATTTTGTGTTTTCTTGCTGTTGGTTTCCAGTATTCTGTAGATTTTAGTAATAAGTCCTTTATCTCTAATGTCATTGCTAAATATATTTTCCAAATTTGTGGGCTTTCCTCTGACTCTTTTGATGAAGTCATTTGGTGTACACAAGTGTTTACTCTTAGGTCCCATTCATCTATTTCATTTTCCACTATGTGTGTTTTCTTTGACACATTTAGCACCTGTGTATGTATGCCCTGCACCAGGGCTCTTAGATTTGTCCGTTTTCCTGTTGATGATAATGATAACTTCGGATTTTTCATTTAGGTCTCCGAGCCACCTTGAGTTTGTTTTTTGTGCAGAGGATGTGGTATGGGTCTTGTTTCATTTTTCTGTGAGTTATATATACAGTTTTTCCAGCACCATTTATTGAGAGGGCATACCCTTCCTATTTAATGCTTATTAGGCTTTTGTTGAAAATCATTTGGCTGAAAGCAGATGCTTTTATTTCTGGGTTTTCTGTCCTGTTCCAATGGTCTATGTGCCTATCATTATACCAGTTCCAGGCTGTTTTGATAATTGTGACTGTGCAGTAGGTTTTGAGGTCAGGTAGTATAAGACCACCAACCTTGTTCTTTTTGAGCAGTTCTTTGCTTATCTTGGGCTTCTTCCTCTCAACATGAAGTTGGACATTTGTGTTTCCATTTCTTTAGAGTATGTTGTTGGGATTTGGATTTGGACTGCATTGAATTTGTAGATAGCTTTAAGTAATATTGACATTTTCAGAATATTGATCCTTCCTATCCATGAACATGTGATAGTTTTTCATTTGTATAGGTCTCTCTTGGTTTCCTATAATAATATCCCATACTTTTCTTTGTACCAGTCTTTTGTTTCTTTGGTTAGGTTTATCCCTAAGTATTTTAACTTTTGTGTGGCTATTGTGAATGAATGGTATGGTGTTCTTGATGTATTTTTCAGTAACTCTCATCACTGGTCTATAAGAGTCCACTTGATTTATGTTTCTTAATCTTGTATTCTGATACTTTACTAAATTCCTCAATTATTTGTAAAAATCCTCTTATGGAGACCTTGGGGATATATATAAACAAGTAGTTAGAGTTTTAATTCTCTGTTGCCCAGGTGTGCTGTTTATAACTGGGTGGATTTACTTCTGGGTTCTCAATTCTGTTGATCTATGTACCTATTGTATTAGTAGTAGTTTGTATTGACTACTGTAACTCTGTCATAGGTTTTGAGATTGGGGAAAGAAATTGAGATTGAGGAGTTTTTCTTTAGTAGAGTCTTGCTTACCTAATGTCTTTTTCCTTTGGTGGTTATCTTTTCCATCTCCTTAAAGAAGGAAGGGCCCCTGGTGGTGTAGTGGGCATGCAATGGGCTGATATCTGCAAGGCCAGCAGTTTGAAATCACCAGCTTCTACCAATGGGCTTTCTATTCTCATAAAGAATTATATTCTCAGAAACTTAGAGGAGCAGTTCTACCAAGTTTTACAGAGTCCCAATGAGTCAGAATCAACTAGGTGGCAGTGAGTTTAGGATTTTTAAGAGAAGAGGGTCAGAATATAGTTTGGGATTGCATAATATCTGTAGATAGCTTTGGGGGGCATTGACATTTTCACAGTTTTCCTATCCACAGAATGGTATATTCTTCCATTTGTTTAGTCCTCTGGGTTTCTTGTAGTCGTGTTTTATAGTTTTCCTAGTACATGTCTTTTGTTTCTCTGGCTATATTTCTTTCTAGCTATTTTAGCTTCTGAATGATTACTGGTATCATTTTTCTGATTTCCTTTTCAGAGCTCTCTTTGTTGTCTTAAACAATGATGTGGTTTTTATGTTTATCTATCTATCTATCTATCATTTATCTATCTATCTATAGATCTTGTACTCTGCCACTCTTCTGAATCTTTCAAAATTCAGGACATTCTCTTGTTATATTGTACCCTGAATCTTTCAAAATTTACCAATTCTCTTGTCAAGTCTTTGGGGTTTTTCTATGCATAGATCATATAATCTGCAATTAGAGAGAATTGTACCTCTTTGCCAATCTGGGTGCCTTTCTTGCCTTATATCCTTCACGGAGATTTCCAGCAAAATATTGAAGAGGAGTGGTAACAAAGGGTATCCTTATCTAGTTCCATTTGCACGGAGGATGTTTTCAGTTACTCTCCACTGAAAGTAATGTCGACGATTGGTATAAACAAACAAACAAACAAACAGGAGCAAAACAAAACAAACCACATGGCTACTGGGTCCATTCAGATACCATACATGTGTTTTCTGAGGTTGAAACTCTTCCCAGAAGCAGATAGCATCATGCTTCCAGTGCTGAGTGGCTTGTAAATTTTATTTAGGCTACAGAAGATATTCTATATCTTAGATATAACTCAAGGAGAACATTGATTAAATCTTAAACAGGAAAATACAAGGCTAATGAAGTGCACATAACTTTTCTCTCTTTCTAAATTTAATGTTATGAAAAACTTCAGGACCTTGGGTAGTAGTATGACTTTTCATTCAGTAACACCAAGAAATCAAATCGTTGTAGATGGATTCCATATATAGATGGGCGTTTGTGCCACTTTATAATTATGTGCAAAACATTTCCCACCCCTCAAAGTTGCAAGTAGGAAAAAAGAAAAATTCTAAGAGTTTATATACCCTCCTCAGATTAGAAAAAATCAATGAAATGGCAGAAGCTGTATTTCCATGCCCAGCACAGACCTCCCCTCAAGAACGTGCAGAGTTTAAGCCTGGCCTTGCCCAGCCTTAAAGACTACAGATGCTTGAATAGAATGAGACACAAACGACCATCCAAGATGAAAACAAAAACAAACTCACAGACATTGGGTTGGTTCGGACGCATAGCGACTCTTTAGCGATAGTCCGCTTAAAATGAAGATAGCCAGTCCATTAGGGGTGGGGAGGGGCTTAGGGGAGGTTTTATAGCAGAAATTATCTAGATAAAGTTACCCAGCTCCTTCCCTCTGCCCATTCTCACGCCTTCCTTTTATTGTTCTTTTGTTCTGTTTAAAAAAATTGTTTTGATGAATGTTGAGTCACTAAACAATCCAAACAGCCTCATAGACATGTTACTCTCATCCCTGTGACAATTGGGACACAGAAGGCAAGATGGTGTAGGGCTCCTTTAGTCTCCTCAGAATCCATCCATATTCTCCTGTCTCAATGTAAGCAGCTCCCTGACTGCTAACACAGCATACCACAGTCTGCTCAGCGCGGACATGTGTGAGATCTCATACCACACATAATATATTCGTTGGAAAGCTCTGAACTTGGCAGACAAAGCAAAAGAGATTTTAGCCTTGAAATCCTAATTGTCTTTGGGTACTTAGGTGTTCATTCTGTGTTGGACTGATACTGTTGGACTGCTTAGCACCTGTTCCTAAGTACTTATTGTTCTTTTTTCCTTGGAATAGGCCTGAAATTCAAAGGGCAAGGAGGGGGAGGATCTAGGTAAAATGACCAGATTTTAAGTGAGACATCATTGACCTGGGAAAGGTGGGGAGGAGTTCTTGATTAGAAATTTGGTCTAAATGAAGCAACGGAAATCTTCATAGAATGCAAAAATAGTATTGTAATATATTTATTTTAATTTTAAAATGCTGCAGCATGATGTTAAATTGTTAAAAAAGCGGGATGTCTGGTCACTTTAAAATTGGGGCATAGATGCAACTGAAAGGGGAGGTAATGGGGGCATACATGTGACGAGACGGATGGATCTTAGATTCATGATGTTGGCCTAACATTGATTGCCCTTGAGTTGGAGACTTGATTTACCCAAAGCTTTCAGGGGAAATAACCCATTGTCCTAACAACAGGGAGTGAGCCCCCTCTATTGTGGGTTAAACTCACAACAGAGGAGCCTGCAGGGAGAATATCTTTAAGCATCTGACCTCCCACCATATATTGGCCCACAGCTTCTGATGTTTGGTATATTTTGGGGGAAACAACTTGGTGAAAGTTTTATTATAATCCCGTACCGCTATTCCTAGTAGCAAGAAGTTGAAAAAGGTTCAATTGGTCATCCGAAAAGAAAACTAAATAAACTTTCGTACATACCATTATGCTGAGTGAAGCTCTCACTGCCATCAAGTTGACTCATAGCCTCTCTGTAGGGCAGAGTAGAACTGATATGTGAGTTTCTGAGATGGTAACTCTTTATGGGAATAGAAAACTCAGTCTTTCTTCTGAGGAGCTGGCTGGTGGTTTTGAACTGCTGGCCTTGCAGTTAGCAGTCCCATTTGTAACCACTATTAATTCCTTGAGAGAAGTCAGTCAGTCACCAAAGGACAAAGTTGTATCAGACCACTTCTATAAGAATGAACACCAAGGGAGACAGGTGGAAGCAAATAAGCAATATGTAAGATACCAAAAATGCTTAGAATTCAGACATTGGACTGATGAATGAAGAGGAAACAGAAAATACCTGCATAGGCCTTCAAGAACAGCAGAACTAAACGTTTTAAAAGAACAGCAGAACTAAAGAAAGCCTTAAAAGAAAAAGAAAACAATTATCCCAACAAAACATCACAGAAACTCATGTAGAAAGACCAAGAAAAAAAGGTCTAAGAGTGTTACCAGTTCCAGTAGCGATAGCACAGACAGTTCAGTCAGTAAATCTTCATCAGGAGGTAAAGACACGTCTACCTCATCTTCCTCAGAGGACAGTAACAGTGAAGAAACCTCCTCTAGCTCATCATCATCAGCCTCCTCCATAAGCTCTTCCTCCTCCTCCTCCTCCGACTTGGACTCCAGCATCTCAAGCAGCAGCAGCAGCAGCAAAAACAGCAGCTCAGCAGATGAACCCCCAAGGAAGAAGAAAAAGAAATAGAATGATCCCATCTCTGCTGGACTGATGAACTGAAAACATGAACGTGATTCTCAGAGTATGTTTAAAGGAGGTTAAGGCCAAAAAGGATAAGTGGTCAAAATTTCTGTAGTTCAAAAGTTTCTAAAGGATTTTCATTATGAGAACATTATTAATTGTTTACATCTATATAATATAAGGATTATTTTAAGGCAGGTTTTGTTTTGTTTTTTACCTTTAAAAATGAATCAAAGCTGAAATCCAGTACATCTCTGTTTTTGTGGTGAAACATTAATTCTCCTGTGAATTCATGCATTATTTCGTTATTTGTTAATGATATGTATCCAGCTGTCTTAAGGATAATGTATCAGAATATCTGCCTATTGATTTCTAATGCTTTGGGCTCTGTGATATGTCAGACTTACATTTTTGCCATAAAATTATCTATTAAAAAAAAGAATGGACACCAAGACAAGGGCTTACATACCAATGGGACAGATTTTGGCAGTTCCCAAGAAAAGGAGGGAAGATGGGAAGGTAAGTCAACACACTAGGAGGTTGACAGCTAATGACTTGGGTGAAAGGGAGGATGGAAACCCACAAGAGGGAGAACAGAAAACAGGGTAGGGATGGGATAAAACACAGGGGTGGGGGAGACAGTTATGAGGGAATTGAACTGTTGAATACAGAATTTGTGTTGGGAAATGTAGCCCTCCTCCCCATTGCACCACCTAATTCACAATGAAAAAACTCATTTAAAGAACAAAAAAGAAGTGAAACTATTGTTTGCTCCCTGCCCCCTTCAATTGTGAATTAGGTGTGTGTGTGGGGGGATTACATTTCTGATAATCAATTTCATATTCAACAATTTAAGCTATTTATCTACTCCCCCTTTAGCTTACCACCCCTCCTTAGATTTCTCGCCTTCTTATGGCTTTACTCTCTATTGATTTGAAGATGAAGCCCAGATGAACTCTTTCCAACCCTCAAGAACACTTTGTTGGACTTTTTATATAAACTTACAACTGATTGTCCAAAAAAGATTCTCACTAGAACATTGCTGATGACTAACTTATACCTATTTACAATTGCAAAATGAAGAACTATTCAGAGAACAGTCTGAGCAGTAGAAATGATGCATTATTCATTCAACAAACAACTTTTAATTAATTTCAGTATAATGTGTTAGACTTGCCAATCTTGCCAAGTTACTTTAAATTATTTCCCAAAGGGTTATCCTTATTTCTTTTGCACATTGTAGCAGACATATTTCTAACCTCAAGGTTAGAAATTTTAATTTTGGAGAACATTTTTATTAAAAGGGAACTAATTTGAGACTTTTAAAAAGTTCAAGTCTCAGTGGGAAGAAGCAAAAAGGAAGGCATAGAGATGGGAGAGTATTTGTGCTGAGAGATGTAGGGATATCTTACAAGGAGAGAAGAAAAATCTTCAAGAGAACAATGGTTCAGATCGGCCTTAACCCCATGTGTTTTGAAAACATACACATTTTCTTATGATCTGGTATTACCTAGTTTGGGGATATAAATTATTAGAAGCAAGAGTCCTTAAACCCCCTGGTTATTTCTTTCTGCAAATGCACATAGGTCAATGTGGAGATGTTTTAAGCCTGGTGCAATTTGTTCATACTGGGTCTTTACCAGCTATAGTTTCATAGCATTAACTTCAAATGCTGCATTTGGAACGTTCCAAAATAAATTTCAATTTTTGTAGACATTGTTACTCGTAGATATCTTGCTGAGATGAGGCTCTACAGACAATTTTAGAGGAGATTCTCATATCCATTGTCCTCAGAAAAAGTCTCTTCACTGTCCTTATTTTGGTGTAAAACTCCGATTTGTTCTGATGACTAGCTAAATCTCTGAGGATATCATCCAGGATGAGAAGACAGAAATGACAGAGATGTACAGAGGTGAAGTAAAAAAGCCAAGAAATCATGAACTAAATGCTCAAAATGTCCTTTTCTTTTAAACATGCTTTCCATTGTTCTCAAAACACTTGCTTTCTACTTGGAGTCCTTGGTATCAGCTCCTCACTTTCTTCCTCCCTCCCCCTCCCTCCCTCCCTCATGAACCTTTGATAATTGATCATTATTTTATCATATCTTACACTGTATGATGTCTCCTTTCACCCACTTTTCTGTCTTCTGTCCCCCAGGGAGGAGGTTATATACAGTTCCTTGTAATCAGTTCCCTCTTTCTACCCCACCTTTCCTCCACACTCCTGGTAGGGATCATCTGTCCTGGATCCCCTGTGTTTCCTTCCGGTCCTAACTGTACCACTAGACATCCTCTGACCTAGGATATGTAAGGTAGACTTGGAATCCTGGTAGTGGGGGGTGGGAGAGGAAGCATTGATTCTTTTATGGTCTTTCCTGTTCATAGTCCAGCTTTCTCACACTTACGACACAATTAAACATACCATAATGACACCTTAGTTTTCCAAGTGCCATCAATGCTATTTAACACTTTAAAGGATTTCCTAAAACCAGATTTGCCCAATGCATTCTCTGTCTTAATTTCTTGACTGCTCCTTCCATGGGTGTTGAATAATAGACCCAAGTAATGTGAAATCTGTGACAATTTCCATCTTTCCTCCACTCTAAGGATATCACTTATTGGTTCAGTTTTGATTTTTTTCTTTATTGTTACTGTTTTTAGGTGTCATCCAGTTGTCTCCGATTCATAGAAATCCTATGTATAACAAAATAAGACACGGAATGGTCCTGTACCATCGCAGGTCCCTATACCTGAGCTTACAGAGCTCCCTACAGAGCCACTTTGTCAATGCCTCTTCTTTGAGGGCTTTCTTCTTTTTCATTGTCCTTCCATTTAACAATCATGAGGTCCTTCTATAGGGACTGGTCTCTCCTGACTTTATGTCTAAAGTAGGGAAGATGAAGTTTTTTCATTATCTTTGCCTCTAAGGAGCACTCTGGCATGATATCTTCTAAGATGGATGTTTTTTTTCCATTTAGCAGTCCATGGTACTTTCAATATTCTTCTCCAGTACCAAAATTCAAATGCATACATTCTTCTCTGGTCTCCCCTGTTCACTGTAAAACTTTCACATTCATAACATCATGATAAAGAGAGAAAAGATTGAATTTGTCAATGGGGACTGTTCTGACTTGGGTCAGGAACACAATACAGTGTCCTTGTTCTTAGGTACTCTAAGTACATGGTGTAATATGTCTTTTAATCTCTTGACTGCTGCTTCCATGAGCACTGAATTTTGATCCAACAAAGACAAATTCTTGACAAATTCATCTTTTCTCCCTCTATCATGACGTTATCTTTTGATACAGTTATGAGGACATTGATCTTCCTTCCATTGAGTTTTCATCCACACTGAAGGCTACAATCCTTGATATTCATCAGCAAGTGCCTCAGTAACTCCTCACTTTCAACAAGCAAGATTGCGTCATTTAAATACCACAAGTTGTTGAATAAAGTTTCCTCCACTTGTGATGCGACATTCTTCTTCATATAATCCCCCTTCCCTAATGATTTGCTCAGCATACAGATTGAGAGGATGATAAAAGGATACACCTTTCTTGATGTTAAACCATATCGTATTCCCCTTTTCTCTTCAACTTCCACAATGAAATGTCCTGGTATTCCCACTACCCTCAATGGTATCCACAGTTTATTATGGTCCACACAGTCGAATGCCTTTTCATAGTCAATGAAACACAAGTAAGCATCTCTCTGATATTCTCTGCTTTGAGTCAGTCTAAGATCCATCTGACTTCATCAATAATACCCTTTGTTCCATGTCCTTTTCTGAATCTTGTCTGAACCTCTGGCAATTCCTTGCCAATGTACCACTGCAACTGTTGTTGGATGATCTTATGGAAAATTTTACTGCTGTGTGATATCAATATTGTTCTGTAGTTTGAGTGTTCTGTTGGCGCATCTCTTTTTAGAATGGGCACAAATATGGATCTCTTCCAGTCATTTCATCAAGTAGCTGTCATCCAAATTTCCTTCCAGTGTTTATTCAGCTTGCTAAAACATTTCAATTGGTATTCCATCCATTCTTGGAGCCTTGTTTTTGGCTAATGCATTCAGTGTGGCTTGAGCTTCTTTCGTTGGCATGATTGGGTCTTGCTCATACACCACGTCCTGAAATGGTGAAATGTGGACTAGTTCGTTTTGGTACAGTGACTCTGGATTCTTTCCATCTTTTCCTGATGCTTCCTTCAGGAATGATGCTTCCTGATGTGTCACTCAATATTTTGCCTAAAAAATCTTTCAAAATTTCAACTTGAGGCTTGAGTTTTTCTTGAGTTCTTTTAGTTTAATATATGCTGAACATGTTCTTCACTTTTGGTTTTTCCAATTCTAGGTCTTTGCACATTACATTGTAATATTTAGTCTTGCCTTCTTGAGCTGATCTTTGAAATTTTCTGTTCAGTTTCTTTCTCCCACTTGCTTTAGTCACTCTACAATTAAGAGCAAACTTTGGAGTATCTTCTAACTTCACTTTGATCTTTATTTTCTTTACTGTCTTTTAAATGACCTTTGCCTTCTTCATCAAAGATATTCTTGATGGCCTCCTAAAGTTCATCAGATCTTCAGTCAACGTTCAATGATTCACATCTGGTCTTGAGATAGTCTCTAATTCAGGAGGTATAGACTCAGGATTATATTTTGGCTCCTGTGGACTTATTTTAATTTTCTTCATCTTTATCCTAAGTTTGAATATGAGCAATTGATGATATATTCCACAGTCTGTTTCTGGTCTGGTTTTAGCAACTAAGATTGTGTCTTCACACATAGTGTCTTCTCCATAGTGTCTTCCACAGAGGTAGTGAATTTGATTTCTGTATATTCTATCTGTGGAGAAGTTCATGTGCATAGTGATATTTTGTGTTGCTGAAAAATGGTATTTGTTATAAACAAGTCCTTGGTTTTATTAAATTCTATCATGATATTTCCAGCTTCAGTTCAATTACTGAATCCATATTTTCCAAATACTGGTTTCCAAATCCTCTGTTTACAACTTTTGCATTCCAATCACCAATAATTATTCATGCATCTGGATTGCATGTTTTATCAATTTCCTACTGAATTAATTAGTAGATCCATTAAGTCCTTCATCACTAGATTTTGAATAATAGTTGTATTGATTGGATTTATTTGAAGATGGATGGATAAAATTCTACCACAAATATTTTATGATGGACTGAGCAAGATCCTTTCTGACAGTGAATGCCACACCAGTCCTCTTTATTGTGTGATTCCAACCAAAGTAAATCATATGATTTTCTGATTCAAAATGGCCAGTATTAGTCTAACAATGGTTCACTAATGTCTTGGTTATTTATCTTCATGTGTTTCATCTCATTTTTGACCACTTCCAATTTTCCTAAGTTCGCATTTTTCACAGTCTATGTTCTGATCATTAGAAGATTTTTGTGGCTGTTCATCTTTACCTTGAGTCGTGCTCCTTCAGCAAACGAAGACCCCAAAGGTTCCACTCCATTGGCTTTACCTGACTCATGTCAACATGATCCACTCTGATCCAAGAAATCAGTTCCTCTTCAGTCATATTGCAAAGGGCCTCAGGTCTGTGGGGCCCATCCACTGGAAATATCTCTGACAATGTTCTGCTTCCTTTGTTTAGGAGTTGAGTATTTTGTAATGTTTCCAGGCTATCATTAGATTTTTGGAGGCTGCTTTCACTGCAGTGGGGAGCCAAGTTCTTCATTGTCTATTCTTTGCCTGGAAGCTTCACTGAAACGTGTTCACTTTGGGGACCCTGCTGGCATGTGAAATTATAGCTCCATAATCACTGCCACACACAAACCACCACAGTATGACAAGTTTTCAGGCACGCTAGGGTGTTTTCTGTATGGTAGGGTGTCATTCATACTGAAGGGTTGTAGTATTTGAGTTTCATCAGTAAATGCTTAAATCTTCTTTGTTTTGAACAGCCAAGAGTTTGTCATCTGCATGTCATAGGTTTTTCATGAATGTTTAAGTCTGATGTCATGTAGTCTAGCTTCTTGGATTATTTGCTAAGCTTGTAGATTGATAAGTATGGTGAAAGGATACAACCTTGAGTCTCTACTTTACTGATTTTAAATCATTTAATTTCCCCCTTGTTCTTTTTGAGAGGATCCCTTCCAGCATAGTGGTTACACACTGGGCTGCTATCACAAGGTCAGTAGTGCAAAACCACTAGTCACTCAGTGGGGGAAAGTAAAGCTTTTCTGCCACCACAAATTGTTACTGTCTCAGAACTCAACAGGGGCAGTTTCACCCTGTCTTGAAGAGTCGATATGAGTTGGAATTGACTCAATGTCACTAAATTTTTTCATAAGTTGTTCTGTTTGAATGACAGTCTCATGTTCTATGTATAGGTTTTGCATGTGCAAAAATCATTCTGGAACTCCCCCTCTTTGAAATGTTATCCATAACTTGTTATGACCCACATAGTTGGATTCCTTTTCATGGCGAATACAAAAACAGCTGAACCTTTCTGCCATTCTTTGCTTTCAGCCAAGATTCATCTGACATCTGCAGTGATGCCCTTTATTTCATGAGCTCTTCTGAATCCAGCTGGAACTTCTGCCAGTTCTTGATTCAGGTATAGTTGCAAACATTTTTAAATCAACTTCAGCAAGATTTTACTTGTGTATGATATTAATGACATTGTTTGATAATTTCTAATTTTCGTTGAATCACCTTTCATTGGAATGAACATATATATGGATCTCTTTCAGTCGGGTGACCAAGTAGCTAGCCGCCTTGACTGAGACCAGTTAGCACTTTTAGTGCATTCATTTGTAGAAATGTTTGCTGGCTTTTTAATTTGTGGAAAAAGATTCCCCCATAATCATATTAGTGAACTGTGAATGGAATGGACCTGTCCCTGAGTTGATCATTGTTTGAGCAGATGGAGAGGTATGTGTGGGATGCCTTCAAATGTTCCTATTACTTCTATACTTTCATAATATTTGGTCTAAAAAGATATTTATTAAGGCTAATTTTCCATCCTATGTTAGGTGATATAGGTGAAACTTACTGTGGTAGTTACATAATTTCACGTCAACCTGATAGAGTAAAGGGGTGGAAGTTAGCCTGTCAGTCATGTCACAGCCTGATGATACCTCTTGGTGGTTGTGACCTTCTCATGAGGATTCTGGAAACTTTCTCTCTCTCTTTTTTGGCATCACTGCCCTCTGGTGGTAAGAGTAGGAAGCCCAGCCTTGCTCCTGGAGAGCTACTGCTAGATTTGAACCTCCAACTCAGTGGACTGCAGTCCCGTGCACAACCACTACGCCACCAGGGCTCAGCCTTTTTCTCTTTCTTTGATACTGTCAATCTCTCTCTCTCTCTCTCTCTCTCTCTCTCTCTCTCTCTCTCTCTCTCTCTCTCTCTCTCTCTCCTTCACTTTCCTGCTGAGGAGACACACTCAGGAGCCATATGAAGGTGCTTCCATCACCATGGAATCTGCAAGACTTTCCACCCACCAGCCTGTGATCTTCCTACCTTTGGCACCGCTGCATATACTATGTGAGTCTGAGAGGAACTTATGGACTAGTCAGACTTATGGACTGGATTTAGATTGGGCTGGGATGTTTTTTCAATATACAGGTGCTCTTTGATCTGAAGTGCTTTCTTATACACATATGAATGAATGTCCTTGGATTTGTTTCTCTGGTTAATTTGGTCTAGCACACTTACCATTCTCCATGTGGGAAAATAAATCACTTGCAGATGAGACCGGTTTTCGAACTATGAGCTTGAGTATATATGGCAAAAGCAGTAAGAATAAGTGCATGGAGTCTGGTTGTTGGGTCAAAGCAGTGATTCCTTTCCTAAATAAAACATTCTCAACTTGTTTCACCACTTCTTCCTATAGCAAGATGTGTTCTCCCTGACTCTTCCAGCTGCCACTGGGTATTCCCTTAAACACTCTGCAAGCATCAGTGTTGAGACCCCATGATGATAGCTTTAGAAAAATTTTCACTCAAGAGATATTTCAGTGTGACCCACTGCACCCCCCCCCCCCCAAGGTAAGACCTCTGAGGATCTTGGTCTTAGGTTAGGCTTATTCCCAACAATAAGTCTCTTTAAAACATGCTGCATAGTATCTAGAGAATTAAAACAACACCACTCAGATGCTACACAGATGAATCTAGAAGTGATCAGTGGAGCTTCGGGACTTGTTCTCTCATCAGTCGTTTTTATTTTTAATCCGCAGCCCAGAGTTGCTCATATCAAATTACCTTTCATGTCACCTTACCTTTTATAATGAATTTAAACCAATGTACTATTGATGATTATTTTCGAGTTTGATTCTTGTGTCAAGATTAGGAACGGTAACCTTAAACTTGGCTTTTGCATTCGACTTTCTGGGAGTGTTCTTTGAAAGAATGAAGCTTCCTGGGGCCACCCGAGCAACTTGCCTGGTGTCGGGCCATGACTCTCCTTTGCTAAGTGTATTTTAAAAAGACGTTTGAAATCTTATCTTCCTGAACCATTGATCAAGGAGCTTCTCCTCTGTCCCTGCCGGTCCAACATCCATTTGATTGATACTTCATCTGGAAGAACATGCAACATGGGAGAACGCTCAGAACGCAGCATGAGAGACTTTTATAAGGTCCTGATAATGCTGCCCCTTCAAAGTTAAGGCAAAAGTCTAGCTTTTATCCTCAGTGTGAAAGAGCTGTTGCTATGGTGAGGTGCCATTGAGTTGGTTCCATGAAGAGTGACCCTGTGCACCACAGAACCAAACATTACCAGATCCTGTTCTATCATTGTTCTGATGCTTGAGCCCACTGTTCCTGGCACTGTGCCAGTCAGTCTTGTGGAAGACCATCCTTGCTCTCACTGCTGTGCTTCCAAGCATGATAGGAACAAGATATGGCCTTTTGGAAAGAGATAGGTTTTGAAAATACATTTATAAGTAAGGGA
>PVJH01016453.1:0-50540 GCA_004026705.1 Nesogale talazaci
CCCCCCCCCCCCATGGTAATTAAAAAGAAGAGAAGCATCCCTATGGGAGACAAGTCAGAGCCACCTTTGAGCTCAATCCTGTCCTCCAAGGGGCCTGTGTCTGCCAGGGAACGGCTGGTTCGCTGGAGATGTGCCAAGAAAAATGTGCGACTACTTACACACCCTTCGCCTTTACCTCTTGCCCTGTGAGGAGACAGGGCCAGGATTTTCCCCTCTCCCACTCCAGGCTTCCCCAGTTCTCTCTGGTGTCTAGTTTGAGGCTGTGTTGAGTTTTGTTTTGTTTTCCTGAATGTCACATCAAGACATACCAGGGGACCTGGCTTGGCCATTTGTGTGACTCTGATGTCTTATTCTCCAGAGACAGCCTCAAGTGTCCAGCAATAACTCATGTCCACTTAGTGTGAAAATTGGTACCATCTTCAACATTGCTAACCACGCCATTCCAATATTGAAATGCAAATTTCTCTGCTTTCTTATCATGGCCACTTTCAGATTTTTCACTTGGAAGGTAGCATATCCTACTTAAGATCGATGGATTAGGACTGAGCCCTGGTGGCGTAAGTGGTTGAGTGAGGGACTGCAGCCCACGGGCTTGGCGGTTCAAATCCGGCGGTGGCTCCCAGGAGCGGCACTGGGTAGCACCCACGACCACCAGAGACAGTGATGCCCACCAAAAAAAAAAGATCGATGGATTCAAACCTGTTTTCTTAGGATGGTAAATGAATTTACACTAATTTTAGGTAGTCTCTTTACTTCTAAGAGCCCGTGGCTACCATATTTAATCCTCCCGACAATCTTAGCAAGTCCATATAATTACTCTTCCCTTGTTGCTGCTAAGAAAACAAGGATGTAGGGAGTGTGGTCTATATTAATGAGTAAGTGACAGGCTTTCAGAATCTATGGTTTTGTTTTTGTTTTGCTCCAACAAGAGAGCAAAGACAGTTTTACTTTATTTGTCCCGTCATTTATAAGATGATCCATGGTTCCTGGGTGTTTTGTTTTATTTCCTAATATGATCCTTTAGTGAGCAGTTCAAGTCTTGTGAGAGAGGAGCACGTGACATGGGACAGAGCTGAGGGCTAAATAATTTCCGGAGTTTCTCCTCTAAGAAAGAAGGAGTTTGAGAGAGAAACCATCTGTGGTTCTAGGATATTCAGAATAAACTTGCAGTCAGCATCTCAGCCTCACTTTCAGACTGGCCACTGAGGGCGCAAGGTTGTCCACCACGAGGACCTTTGACATGCATCAGCAAGCCCTGTGTGCCGAGACCCTCTGCTGCTACAGCAACGCTGGAGAGAGGATTGATTTTTCAAATAATATTCAATTGCCATCTCATTGATACAAAAAAAAAAAAGAGAGACTCTCTGGGGAGCCAGAGCTCCTGGAGCACACTGCTAGGGGAGTCCTGGTCTGTGAGCCTCTTCGGAGCTGCCTCAGAACAAAGCAAGAGTAGGCAAAGAATGTAAACAAGCACCTATGTTTGGGGACACAGCAGCAGCTTGAACCTCTGAACTGCCAGAGAAACAGCCAGTGGGTGAGAAGGAGCACATGGACTTCACCGAGTAATTCGTGCTGCGGGCTTAATAGAGTTTGGACAGTGATCTGTCCCTGCAGCTCCCAGGATGCCGATTTGAACGGACAGCCTGACCACCTGCTGTCAGCTGCATTTTGGTGCTCTCTCCTACGGCCCTGACTTCTGAAGGAAGAAGAGGTTCCAAGCTCACCCACTCTTCCTGCTCGAGTCCACACGGTCCAAAGTGGGCTGCACGGGCGGCCCGACCCCTCTGCTGTCTTTTATCTCCATCACGTTTCCACAGGGCTGTGGGCTTCGGACTTGCTGCGGGATTACTACTTCTGGGAAACCAGAGGCTGACAAGTCATCTCTGTGACCCCGAATCAAGTTCAGTGCTCAGTCACATTTGTCACCTGAGTGAAGCCAAGCCCGCCGTCATCAAGTACAATCTGCCTAGTCTACTCCGTCCGAACCAGATTACACTCACAGTATTGTCAGTAGTCACCATTTCTGAACCCCACCATCGACCTTGTCCTTAAAATTGGGAGTCATCCTCACCGCTGCCTGTTTTCCTTACTTTTCTACATCCAGTAAATCACAGATTTCTCCGGGGTGGTGGTGGTGGGCGGGGGGTCGTCTTCTCCTCCTCCTTGTTCTCTTCCTCCCCTCCCCTTCCTCCTCCTTATTAGTTCTCAGTGTGTCCTTTTTTATTTCCGTTCCTATTAACCACTACCTAGTTCACTGCCATGTTATTGCAATTAGCTTGTCTTCCACTAAGCCGCCCTGGGACTCTGCTGCTAGGCTCTGTTGCAGCGGCTCACTGCTGTCCCGTTAGCATGTCCACAAGACTCTTCTTAGAGCTGGCTCTTCTGTGTTCTGCCACAGCTCCAGCCACTTCCTGCCTTCCTGAATGTCACCTGTCCACAGTACCAGAGTTCTTGTAGCGATTAGCCCATATCTGCTCACACCACAAGTGAGGCCCAGAATGCCCCCCGCCCCCATACCTTTGCTTTTCCATTCCCACTTTTGCTGTGATGCTCAGCGCATACGTCCCCTCCTTGGAAGCCTGATCTGGTCCTGTATCCTGGAAGGCAGGCAGGCAGGCAGACATGCTTGTTATTTCATCTCTGGGTCTTATAGAATGGTGCACGCACCTACGTGTCCCTGAAACAGGTAGACGCTTCCACATTATAGGCAATTCCACCTGTCTCTTGTGATTGCTGTGTACCGTCTGAGCAGTGCCCTGCACAGTGACCCTATGGAAGAACACTGGAGAACTAGCTAGCCCCCAGGGCTGCCAACACTGGGATCTGTGTGTCAGCAGACTGTCGTGTCTCTGCCCGACAGAGCACCTAACCCAGGATGCCTTCCCAATGTATGAATCCCCTCAGATCCTCTCCATTTTCCTCCTCACCCTTTCCAAAGTTTTGTTTGTGACCTTTCTCAGGAAGATTCCCATGTTGATAAGCGAAGGGGCCCTTGTGGCCCGGTGAGTTACACACTGGGCTAATAACCAAAAGTCAGTGGCTCAAGCCATTCCAGGAGAGACAAACAGAAGCTGTTTGTTTCTATGAAGACTGAAACCTGCTGAAGCCATTCCCTCTGTGCCGTAAGGTGGTGAAGAGTCCCTTCACGGCACAGGCTTAGTTTGGGAATGCCACTAAAGATAAAATGTGTCCGTTAAATTCGACAGTGGGGGGACGACGCAGGGTGGTCAGGAGACCCCAACTGAACTCTGCTGCAGCTGCTCATTGGGGTAAATCATTTCCTGCCCTTCGGTAAAGTGCAAAGAAGAGCAGGCATGGCAGGGCCCCAGTCTCACCCCGTGAGGCAGGGCCGTGAGCCTGACCAGCACTAGCACCAGCACCAGTCAGAAGACGGGCCGGCCTACTAGGATGAGCAGCACCTTTGAGAGGTTGGCAGACCGAATTGTGGTAGGGATTAAATGAGCAGATATGTGTCGCTCTTCCATGATTTTCACCTTCCCGACACCATCACTGAAGACAACAAATGTGTGCATAAGCAAATGTGGAGAAGAAAGCTGGTAGCGTGCGGCTATCAAAAGGTGTAGCATCTGGGGTCTAAAGGCTTGAAAATAAACAAGCGGCCATCTACCTCAGAAGCAACAAAGCCCACAAAGAAGAAGCATACCAGTTTGTATGACCACGAGATGTCAAAGGGATCAATTATCGGGCTTCAAAGAACTAAAAATCCTAACATTACGTGCCTACCTTCCTGATATGATCGCTGACAACAAATGTGTGCATAAGCAAATGTGAAGTAAGTTAATGGTGCCTGACATTCAAAAGATAGAGCGTCTGGGGTCTTAAAGACTTGAAAGTAAACAAGCAGCCATCTAGCTCAGAAGCAACAAAACCCACATAGAAGAACCACACCAGCCTGTGTAACAATGAGCTATCGAAGGGATTGGGTATCAGGCATCAAAGTACTGAAAATTATATCATTATAAATGAGCGGGAGTACAGATTGGGGACCCAAAGCCCAGCAATAGGTGTAGGGACATCCCTTTATAGAGGGTTTGCAAGGCGGAGATGAGCCAGTGTAGCAACAAAGAAATATGCAACTTTCCTCTAGTTCCTTTTTTCCTTCTCTACCCCCCCCCACACACACACACATCACTGCCCTGGTGGGAGTAGGAAGCCCAGCCTTGCTCCTGGAGAGCTGCTACTGGATTTGAACCACCAACCCTGTGGGCCGCAGTCCCGCACACAACCACTGCACCACCAGGGCTCAGCTCCTCTAGTTCTTAAAAGCTTCCTCCCACCCACTATCATGATCCCATGATAATGCCAACAAATGTGCAAGTACGGTCTGCATACAATTGATGTATGTATTGATCGTGATATGAGTGATATGAGCCCTCAATAAAATGATTTATTAAATAAAGAAAATATATGTTGCTCACACATCATGGTGACTGCTGGGGTTGGTATAATAGTAGTGCTGTCACAGTCCTGCCATTGAGAGGTAGGTCATTATGAGCAAGAGGAAGTTGCCGAGGTCTCTCTTCTTCCCGGTTGTTTTACTCAGTTTAGTCCTGCAACAGCCCTGACTCTCCCTCAGTACAGCTATGCTAGTGTGCTGGATGGGAGACCCTCTTGATGTTAAGTCCTGGTGGATACCGGAGGGAAGGGTCCACCTCACCAGATGCTCCACAGGCGAGATTTACAAAGTCTCCGAGAGTCAGTCAGCCTCTGTGCGCGGTCGCTATGAGTCACAATCAGGTCAGAGGCGGTGTGTTTGGAGATTACTAAACACTGCTTAATGGGATTTTGCATTTTTATTCAGGCTGAAGGAGAATGGTTCTTTTTTAACTCTTAGTTATTTTTCATGGCCTTTGAGTGTTTCTAGGATCAAGCCCGGGTCTCTTGGCCCATTTGGTATTGGAACTCTGGGCCAGTTTTTTCAGGGTCTGTCATTCTCCCAGAGGTCTGTCGGCGCCGTTCCCACTGAGTCCTGCCCACGAGCCACCTCCTAGAAAGGAGGCGTGCAGGGCCGGGCACAGTGACAGCCTGCAGTGTGCGTGATGAATGCTGGGTTCCCGTGTCTACCGTCAGGGAGAGTCCACTATGGGCTGTTCTCCTGCCGCCGTGAAATGACAGGCAATTGTTCCGCTAGTTTTTAGTCCACTTTTGAGGAATAAATCATTCTAATTCCCCCTCTCCTTTTACTAGATTTTCACTCACGTTCTTTGAAAAGAATCTAACCCTTCCCGTCTCCCTCTGGCACCCACTATAGTGCAGCCTACTACATGTTGAAATAGCTTTCTTTACCCTGAAGCCAACTAGAGGCCCCTTTAAACTTACTATTTCTCTGCTTAGCATCTACCTGTGTAAAATAGGAATTGTCTATCTTCCACAGTAGGATTTTCCTAAAATAAATCATTAATCAGGCATTATATATCCATATATGTGTGTATATATACATATATATATGAAACTATAGAATGGCTTCTAATGAACTTCATGTCAAAGTGCCCTACATGGAATTTCTTTTTCTTAGGTAAAGTATTCTAGAAGGGATTACATTCCTAAGGACTTAGTGCCCAGTTCTTTGGGAAATAACTATAGGAGCTATATTTAATGCAAACACTTGGCTAATTTTTTAGGTCATCTTCTATTAGATACTTTGACCAGACTGATCTAAAAGGCATACCAATACCTGACACCGGGTTGCAAATGTAACAACACAAATGGTCTTACCTGAGCAACTCCAAATGATGGACCGTCATACTATTGAGACTAAAATTTGGGCTGAGCCCCGGTGGCGTAAGTGGTTGAGTGTGGGACTGCAGCCCGTGGGCTTGGCAGTTCAAATCCAGCAGCGGGTCTCAGGAGCAGTGCTGGGTAGCTCCCATGACCACCAGAGGGCAGTGATGCCAAAAAAAAAAAAAGACTAAAATTTTCCAAACACTAATTAAGTTGGGCAGATGAATACTCCATTTCCTCCATTTATTTGCTGTTTCATTTACCCAACAAAAGCCTGGAAGAAAGCTGTGCGTGGGCCTCCTACAAAGGGTTCCTGGGAACCCGGGTCAGTATCCAAACTGGCCCGGCAGCGGAGTTGATGCAGCCCTGTGGTGTAAACAACCGCGTGGGTACAGTTGGCCAAGCTCTGTAAGTGTGGCCGAGTCTGTGGGACGCTCGGTGTTGTTGTTTATGCCATTTGGCAAATATTTCTACTCAAGTCTTCAGCTAGTTTATAGCGTTTCATTTTATAGCCCATCATGATGATAGTAACCAAACCCAGAAAAACATCAACAAGCTGTTAGAAACCCCAGTGTTGGAAGATGAATGCGACCCCAGAGACTCCCATTCCTTTCCACCACCACCCCGCCCCTTCCCCTCAAGTGTTGAATGAATTTCGTTAGCCAAAGTGGTTGCCATGGGTCTTGGGTCAAAAGGAGGATATTTGGAGGGTGTTTTTTTTTTTAAACAAACACACACACACACACACATAAATGTTGAGAAATAAGTATTCTAAAAAGCAACAGTCGTGAACAAACACTCTGATAGTAAGCAAGACAAAGGCCCCATGATTTGCAGAACCACAAAGTGCCTTCAAAGCAGTGAGTATTGGGGGATGGGAGCACTGACTGAAGAAGGTGGGCAGGAGTGCCCTGTAACACAGTGGACGCCTTCTCCCCCCTCAACCTCATAAGACATTTTCCATTTTTGTACCAGGAAATAACAATTACATTTTAAGTTGCATTGGTTAAGAACAAAAAATTACAACTTGGCACAAATTCCCACACTGGCCTTTTAGGGCGGGTTGGTCTGTAACACCATACTCAGTCTGTTTTCTATCAGTGATTCCTAGCCAGCTTATTAAACAGATTTATACAATGAAAGAATCTAATAACAGAAACATTCGCCTCCTTTATTACTTGGCATTATTTATGGTTTGCGTGGGTTTTTTTTCTTCCCAGCTACTTTTCTAAGCACCACAATCTGCCAACATTATACTTATAGAGTTTATGTCCCAAAGTGTAAGGAGGTTGGGGAAGTAGCATAGGTGGGCCTGTTTGCCCTGTCCTGAGTCGTAGAATCCATTTGGGAGTCTTTGTTCCTATCCCAAACAAGGGTGAATCTGTGTCTTGGTCACCCCCACCCCCACAGGCGCAAAAGGCTTACTGTTCTTCTTAGCCTTGGACTTAGTGACAAGGGGGAAAAGAGCTTAGCCTGTGTGAGGCTGGTCACAGGGAACTAGATCATTCTCTCCTGATTGACAAGAGCTTCCCTGTGTTTTTCAGGATGAAAAAAGACACCTAGAGGCCCCTCTTGTCCTCCCCATTCATGCTTGTAGAGGGTGAGTGTTTTGAGAGACTCGTATGGGGAGAGACGAGAATGTTTCCATACTACAGTCTGCAGCATCATTGTTACAGAAGGGCCCTTTTGCAGTAGAAGTAGCAAGGGGTCATTGGGAGGGGCATCCATCACCTGTGGACCTGAAGTAGGCATCCGATATCTGGGTTAGGATGTGACCCTTCCTTGTCTGTCTTACCCACTGCTTCCCACCCCCATCACAGAGTGAAGGAATATTTGACTTTTTTCTTTCTGAGAAAGAACAGCGGCCCTCTCAGATAAGTGTCGCCACCTCGGTCAGAAGCGTCTCTTATTTCCAAGGAAACCTCGCGCCGACACACACACACAGGCCTTCTGAACACAGGCAGGAGCCGGAGACGTGGCCCTGGCCACTGTGGAAAACTGGCAAGCAGTTCCCGAGTTGGAGAGGATAGTGAGAGGATGGACCAGAGTGTTCCACGAGTCGACACGCCCTTGTCAATGGCAGGTTGTAAAAGGAAGCCGTGCACCCTGGCAAAGGAGACAGTCAGCGGTTAGAGCTGTCCGTCCGACATTAGGAGGAGGAGTCATGCTTGCAGCCACTCTCCTTAACAAACCAAAAGACCAAGCTGAGCCAGTGCTGACTCACGGTGGCCAGTCCAGGAGTAGAAAGCCCAGGCTTCCTCCCACAGAGCTGCTGGGGATTTCGAATTGCCCAGCGGGTCACAGCCCAACGAGTAAGGGCACTACCAGGGTCCCTCTGCTTATAAAAGCCATGGCACGTGGGCACCTGCCTTGCATTTCCCTAACAAGGAAACCATCTCGCAGTCATTTGGTTGGAATTTGTCATTACCTTTCCTGTGGTTAAGGAGCCCTGGTAGTGCCTTGGGCTAAGTGTTCTACTAGTGTCCAAAACTTCTGCCTCACTCCTCGCTCTGGGGAAGAAAGCTGAGGCACTCTGCATCCTTGAAGCCTCCCAGTCTCGGGAACCGGGCTAAGGGGAGGGGGGGGGGTGCGGGCAGTGCCTTCCTCTGCCCTGTCCGGTCACCAGGAGTAGTCAGAGTCTACCTAACAGCAGGGGATCTGGTTTTGTTTGCCATTCCCCCCGCCCCGCCCTGCCCCCTCTGTGTGCCGGTAATCAATGTAAGAATGTAGAGGTTAATGAACCTGGTTCCGATTCTCACTTTGAATTGTCATTGAGACTTACTATGCGTTTATCTCATGACTGTTGAAGATTTGTTTTTAATATTCTGGAATGGGATCATCTGAAGAACTCTCTCTCTCTCACCTGAGGGTGAAGCTTATCTCAGGAATGTTAGAACATCTGAGCCCTAAGTACGAACCAAACGTCAGAAGTAGAAGAGAAACGTTCGCCTTCCAAGAGCTCACAGTTTACTTCCAGAGGTCCCTGGAGTGATAAACACTGCGGTCAAAAAGACTCCCAAATCTACTGAGTCTTTGCCTGTCTTCTGGGGAGACAATTGTGAAGCAAGTAGTGTGTGTCTGGGGAAGGCTCTGTTACTTCAGAGCACTGTCGAGCGCCAGGAGCATTCAGAATGTTAGTGGCAGCATAGCTTAGAGAACAAGAACATAGGCTCACAACAGTCCACTCCGGGTTTCAGTCCCAGCTCTGCTTCTTGCTGTGTCACTTGAGAAAAAATTACCATATATTCTGTATTATAAATCGACCCGAAAATCAGTCAAGGCACCTAATTTTAACCACAAAATCTGGCCGATACACGAGTATATTCGGTAGTTAACCTCTCTGTATCCCTTTTTTCTGCACCCATTAGTTTTTAGCATGCCGACATCCTTGGATTGTTGTAAAAATTTAGCAAGTTAATATGTGCAAAACACTTAGGGCATTGTTTCTCCAATACTTCAGAAAAACTAGCCTGGCAGTGGATGCTGTGGAAATAATATCTTATATTAGTATTTTTTACATAGGTGATTATATTTGTATACAAAGTGATATATAAGGGGACTTCAAAAAGTTAGTAGAAAAGTTTCATTTTTACAATTTCATTGACATGTAATTCATATCCCATATAATTCATTGGTCTAAAAATTCCATTATCTTTTAATATCTTTTATAACACACACCAGTCTGGTCTGGCCCAGGAAGGGAGGAAGCAACAGGAAGAAAGGTAGCAGTGGTCGCACTAAAAGGTGGCCTTGGCAAACCTAGCAAGAGCCTATTCTCCCAGAAGCAGACACCCTGCATAATTCACATCTGGTATCGAAGTGGCTGGAGTTGTTGGCATCTCCCAAAATGATACTGACCTTGGCCGTGCTGTTGGGGTACTTGGACTTTCAGGATGAACTCTCTGAACAATCTCACCACTGTGGCTGGCACAAACAGGCTTTTCTTCAGCAGCAGACATTCATGTCTTCTTGCTCCAACTTTTTTTTCTTGAACAAACATATGTATTGTGGCCCATGCAAGGAAAATCCCACTCACCGTTTTGTTCTGAGATGCTTCTGTCCTGGAACAATAGTCCAGTGTACCAGGGGCCCTCGGGAAGCTGGTTTCCATGCCCGTGTCTGGTTTTGTGAATCTCCTTGGAAGGCCCTAAGGCCAGGAAGCCATGGGTATTACTGAAGAACCTTCTACTACCATCAGTGACATCAGTGGCTTTGTATCTGATTGGCTTTCCCCCCCACCATTGTCCAAGAGGGAGCTTTGACAATGGCTTCAGGGTCAACACTGGTTTGACTGAAGTCGACTCCCCAAACCCAGAGCTTTCTAAACGCGTGTCTGTTCTCCCACGAGACAGCCTCTTCCTAACTTCGATGGGCGTCATCAAGGTCATACGCCCTCCGTGAGCACCCTTCTCAGGTGGAAGAGCACTAGGCCCAAGTCCTCCGGACGAGGAAATAAGCTGATTTCAAAAACCTGGGGCGGGATCAAGCACTCCACGTCTTTAATCTTCTTCACGTGAGCTTTTTAATCAATGACTCGGGGTGCATGTATTAAGAACCCTACTATGTGCTCCTCGTGAGGAGCGCAACAGACAGCCTTTGTCCTCAACGGAGGTTTACTGCCAAGTGGGAAAGATGGATTTTGTTGTTTCGACGGAGGAGGAATCTGAGGTTCAAAGAAGGGATCCCTTCTCGGGGCATCCAGCTTTAAAGTACAGAGCCACAATTCAAAGGCCTGTCTGACGCCAGACTCCGCTCCTGCGCCTGTGCCACCCCACCTTTCTCCAGGAAGCTTGATCTGGGGTTCCACTTAAACGATGAGGAAACATCTGGAATATTCGTTTTCAACCACATTTCAGACATGGGAAGTGGAGCCGAAGGACTAGCCCAGTTGGCTCCGGACTGAGCCTGGGTAAAGAGTAGCAAAGAATTGCTGATCTCGAGCATTTTGTTCGCCGAGTCACCCCCCCCAGGAGAGGCCTGGCGGAACCAGGGGTTGTGTGGGCCAGACAGTGGAGGGGATTTATTTCCCAAAGTTGGAGAGCAGAATGGAGGACCTGGCCCAGCTCAGCATCCTCCCTGGAGTCCTGCGTGCTGAAGAGGCACGGCATCTGGGGGAGCACTCTCAGGCCGCGGGGAGAACTCCGCAGGGCCGAGGCAGTTAACGATGAAACAAGACGCGGTCTTTGGCTGCAAACCTAATGGTTTGGGTTCCAGGGTGCAGGATAAAAATATACAACTGGAAAGGCAAGCTCCCAATTAAGTGGAAGAGCTCTAGCAAGAGATGTTTCAATAGAGCGTAGCCAGTGACCACACGCGGGCCTGCTTGTCTCCTCAGACGGCCCCGCTCTCCGGGCCCCATATTTAGTGTTGGCTCCAGAACCCCGGGGGGGAGTCAGCTGGCAGTGCACAGGACTTTTTGCTTGTCCATTCAAAGAAAATCTTCCCTGCCTGCAGCCCTGCCATGTATCTTGTTTGACTCCTCTGAATAGCAGGACAGGAAGAGAAGGGTCCTTAGACACCCTCCGGTCTACGCCAGCTTCTTGCTCTCTCTAATGCTGTGGAAACAGATCCCGACCGTGAAGTGACTTGACCAGAGCCACCTTGTTGGTTCGTGGCCCCGGAGGGATTTGAACATTTTCTTCTCATACCCAGTCCCCTAGTCCCCAGTGGGGCCGGAACCAGAGCCATTGGCAGTCACACTTCCTTCCCCTCCCTCCTGCAAACCAGAAAGCTCGGCCCTCCTTTTCCATTTGAGGAAGAGAGACTGAGGCAGGGAATGTGGGTCGCGCCTGCAGAACCAGCAAGAGCGAGGCCAGCAAGGGAACCACAGGATTCTAACTAGCAGGTCTGGGCCTTCACCACCTGACCACATTCCCTCTCTAAGAACATGTTGTGGGAAGACCAAATGTGGCCTCTTCGAAGCGCCAAACCTACACCAGCCCTCCTAATGGCCTCCTCTCTGCCACTGACTTTCCTCTCGGCCGCTGCCGTGACAGCCTGGAAACGACGGTGACTTTGAGTCTTGCCAAGTGAAGCCCTCTGGTTCTTGCCAAGCCTGAAATAGTAATTGCCTGAAGGAGTCCAAAAGGCTGGCCTTTATCTGCAGCAGAGTTTCAGTAAATCAAAACACAAGTCTTATCTCTCCCCATCCGCTCCTCTCTGTTGTGTGGTCTCTGTAATGAAAAAGAAAAGAAGAGGGTTACCTAATTGCTGAAAACAGCTGGCCTGATGTTTAATTATTTCAGCTTGCTAACCTGGTATTCTGGGCCAATAAATGGCACACAGGGAGTGGATCATGGACCCTACAGATCATAATTGTTCAGGCTTCCCTTGTGAGAAATGTTAACTTCGGCCACCAGTGGGGATTCCAAATTTGGATGCTCTTAGCAATAAACCGTGTGGGTCTCCTCTTCTCCCACCTGAGGAGCGGCGTCCATGGGGAATGCCTTTAATCTGCTCCCAAACATTCCACGGGTGTGCCCTTTGTACCCCTGCACATCCTGGCATGCACTCCTTGTTCAGAGGCACAGGAGGGCCTGCAGCCCAGCCTCGAATCCAGCCCTCAGCCTGGGGCCTTCACTCTCACCTCCAAGGTGTGAGCTCCCAGAGAAGGGACTCGTAGTTAATGATGGAGGGTTACAGCCACGAATGCCAGCACTACTCTGCTGCCTCCTCCCTAACATCAAGGGCCACCCCCCGCCCCCCAGCATCTCTCCTGGACACTCCTTCCACACGGACCTGGCTGGTGACCAGGCAAATAAGCCCTGTAAGCCGTTTGATCCTCCATCTCTTTGTTCATAACTGGTACATGAAATGTCCCCTTTTTTCTCTCCCACCTCCATCCCCAGACAGCCGTGTCTGTGCCCCTCACAAGTCACCTCCACTAACAACAGCTTGGCACAGCCTTCTCCTTAACCCCTCAGTAGGTTCTCATAGCAGATATTTTTCACTCCCTTGTCTACCTGTCTGTGTGTCTTTGCCAAACTTCTCAAAGACGAGGGCTCTCTTATCTTTTCAAGCATGATTCTCCAGGGACTAAAGCGGTCGCTATGAGCCAGAGTCGCCTCGATGGCAGTGAGCTTGGAGTAGGTGCTTCGTGATAATGTGCTGAAGGGGAGCTGGATTCTGAGGGGAAGCCTAAGATGCCCCCTTCAAACAGAAGATAAGATCAAAGGACTGGAAGAATAATTATGTGATGAGAGGAAGGGCAGGCGGGCAAAGAGAGTGGAGAACTGGGGGGAGATGGAGGAAGTCATTATAAAGGAGAGGGAGAGGATTTAAAGAGGGCGGGGTGAAGTCTTCAGAAACAATTCCAGGCCTTCAGACACGGTGGTGTGGCCCACTTCTTCTTGTCGCCAGACACCTGCCCAGACTCCACGCAGGACTGTGCGTGAGCTGCACTCGACGGCTCAGGGCGATCCCTGCCATTTACCTGATTAAATTAACAGTTTCAACTTAAATTATATTCAGCTGTTAGCCCCCAAGGAATTGCTCATGGAGTCCATCGATTTCTTGCAAGAAGCAAGCTCCAACCATCGCCCGTTCTTCTGTGAAATTGTTATAGATGATCCCAAGCTCCTTTTACACCCCAGACACTGGGGATACCACCAGCATTTGGAAGGCTCATGTATGATTTTTGAGGTGGTATAATATACATACCAAAACAATATTTGCTATTTTTCAAAAGGTTTTCCGAAGAGTTGTGTCTTCCCTCTACATGTTGTGTTTCTGTATTAGACTTATCATATCACACCTACTTGCTTCCCTGCCCCCACCTCCCCCAGGAATCTCCTGTGTCTGATCCGTGTGTGCAGGGCCCTGCCAGGCTTTTAAGCAGCCTCTGGTTCCACACCAGCTGCCACCCTCTCCGGCTTCCCGGCTTCGACTAAGTGGAGAGGTCAGTGAGAGGTAACGCTTCTCCAGACAGTGCGACGTCAGAGAACAACTGGATGGCCCCATTTCCTAAGTCACAGCTCACATGCTTGTATGCTTTCATTCGTCCGTCTAGCAATTGTGTTGTTGTAAATATCAACAACAACAACAAAGTTCTTCTCCCTCACCTGGTCTGAGCTTTCCTTTGGGCCAGGAGTGGTGCAGCTCCTAGCAGTGTGGGTCTCCAGAGAGCTGGGTGCCTAGACAAGGGCTCAGTGCAGAGGTCTGGCCTGATGGAGAAGAGGCACCCCCGGCACAGCGGACACAGGGACCTCCAGAGCAGGTCGAGGATCCAGAAGGGCGGGGTAGGGTGGGGTGGGGAGTGATCGGTGCCTGGGGAAGGCATGGACTTGTTCCAGGAGACCTGAAGCTCAGCCAAGTAGGGGCACCAACGAGGTGACTCATTTGCAGGTCCGAGCCAGAACTGTGTGGGGACTGAGGCACAGTGTCAGAGCCAACCCAGGGCTTCCCCCAGTACACCGCATTAATGTTCTGTAACGAACCTCAAGCAGGCCTGGTCGTATAATGGTTACGTGGTGGGCTGCTAACCGCAAGGCCTGCAGTTCAAAGCCTCCAGCCGCTCCTGGGGAGTAAAGCGCCTTCTACTCCAATAAAGACTTAGTCTCAGAAACGCACGGGGGCATCAACTAGGTGGCAGTGTGCTTGTGGTTCTGTCTTGTTTTTGCCTCTAGAGTCTAGTATCTTCTACAATGCTTACACAGCTCACAGATAAGCTTCCTTAAGATTAAAGGGTTCCTGAAGGGAGTGCACGATAAAGCCAGGGAGAAATGCCCCTGGCTGAGTTGTTGATCAGGATATGTTACAAAGTTTCAGTTTGGGCATGCCACTCTGATGTAAACATCAACAGGAAGGGATTCATTCAGCTTGACCTCTGTGGGTGGGCAAGCCCAGAGGTACGCCGCCCCCCCCCCCCCACACACACACACTTAGCTTTAGCCTTGAGGCACCCAGCTCTCCTTCCGTGAGTCAGCAAGTCCAGTTTTCCCAATGAAGTGTCAAGAGGCACCCCATTCCACAAGTACTGGCCCTGTGGGTTGGGAAAGCCATCATTCTGTTACATGCTCAGGCTCCTGGTTCTGCTGCTGCTACTCTGGATCCAGGTGGTTCAGTGCGCAGGGACCTCAGGGCCAGAGGATGCAATCCACTCCTGATTCTTGCTGGAAATGAAAACCTGCCACCTGCTTCTCAAAGAGCTCATTTTATACCCAGCGGGATACCACTCCAGGGAATTCTGTTCGCAAGCACTCACAGGTCAATCCTAGCAGTATTTCCCTCACCCGCTTACTGGACACATGCAGGACAAGCTCATTGGGTGGGAGTTAGAGACTTTGGCTAAAAGAGCCACTTTAAGTAATTCACTGCCCCTGAACCCAGAATGACCCAAGTGGTACATCTCTATCTCTACCTGATGACAAAAGTCAAACTCACTGTCATAGAATTGATTCCAACCCAATCAAACTGCTCCTGTGGAATTTCATGGCTGCACCTCTTTACAGAACAGAACAAGGGGAGTGTGTGTGTGTGTGTGTGTGTGTGTATGATTTTACATCAGGAAAGGTGTGTGTCAGTGTTGTCTTCTCTCATCATACTTATTCAACCTATATACTGAATGAATGAATAATCAGATATATGATTTTTTTTTTCTGCATCACTGCCCTGACGGGGAGTAGGAAGCCCAGCCTTGCTCCTGGAGAGCTGATGCTGGATTTGAACCATCAACCTTGTGGGCGGCAGTCCCGCACCACTGCACCACCGGGGCTCAGCTAATCAGATAAATGATTGTATGAAGAAAAATGTGGCTTCACGATTGGAGGAAGGTTTAATTAACCTGCAATATGGCATAATCTTACTAAAAGTAAGAAGGTCATAAAGCACTTGCTGAGGAAGCTCAAGGGTTGCAGCCTTCAGTATGGATTACAATTTAGTGTAAAGAAAAAAAAATCCTCACAATTGGATCAGTAGGCAACATCGTGACAGAGAAAAGATTGAAGTGGTCGGGGATATCTTCTTGCTTGGCCCCTAAACTCATGGAAGCAGCAATGCAGAGACCCGAGCTGCAGTGTGTTGCGGAAATCTGCTGCACAGGACCTCTCTGCAGTGTTCCCAAGCAAGGGAGTTACTTTGAGACTGAGGTACACCTGACCCACGCCAGGGCCTTTGCATATGCATGTCAAAGTTGTGCATTGGCTAAAGAAGAATGAAGAAGGATCGATACATTTAAATCATAATGCTGGTAAAGAATATTGAAAGTACCATAGACAAAAGAACAATCTGCCTTGGAACAAGTGTAGCTAGAGTGTCCCTTCGAGACCTTTGTGGTGAGACTGTGCCACACCACAGGTGTTGGGGACATGCCAGTAGGAGAGACTAGGCCGTGGGGAAGGACCAGGTGCTTGGTAAAGTGGAGGGGCAGAGAAAAAGAGGAAGGTCCTTGACAAGATGGACTGACAACCGTGGCTGCTACCATGGGCTCAAACTTTTGAGAGGACAGTGCAGGACCAGGATATTGTGTGTCCAATTGTTAGGAGCCAACTGTCGTGCATACAATTGCTGGGAACCGGGCTGAGCCCCGGTGGCGTAGTGGTTGTGCGCGGTGACTGCGGCCCACTGGGACGGAGGTTCAGTTCCAGCAGTGGGGCTGGGCCTCCTCCTCCCACCACCGGAGAGCAGTGATGCCCCCCCCCCAAAAAAAAAAAAAAAACAATTTCTGGGAACCAACTAAACGGTATCTCAGGAGGAGTGGAAAACCTTGTCTTTTGGTGGAGGGGCGGCGGGAAGGAGCTGGTATCAAGGGCTCAAGTAGAAGGAAACTATTTTGGAAATGATGCTGGCAACAGATGTACAAATGTGCTGGATACATTGGATGTATGGATTGTTCTAAGAGCTTTAACCCCCCAAATAAAAGGATTTCTTTTTTTTAAAGCCTCCTCTTCCTCCCAGAGAACGAATGGTGGCTTTGCAGGTCGCCACCTAACACCACAGGGCTCCTTGTGCCTGGCTCACTATGAGTTGACAACAGCAGCATCTCCATCAGTGAAGAACCTGGCTGAGGGCTGTGGGCGGGGTGGGGGTGTGAGAGAGATGACAATACTCCGCCCCAAACCACTTACCAGGCCTAACTTGTCGAATACAGCAATGAAGGGTGACAGATAGCCCAGGCACACCTAGGACAAGGACTGGGGTATCCTCTGCCCTGCCCTCCTCATTCCAGCACCATAGGAGAAATCAGGCCCTAGGCAGAGGGGACTAGCACTCATTATAGAGGCTAGGGAGGGCAGGCATTGTTTCCCCCCGCCAGGTAGAATCAATTCTGGGGCCACTTGGCAGTCTGGGAGCCTGGCAGTGAATTTGGCCTTCTTTCTGAGACAGGGGCTTGAGACTCCAAAGTGAGTTCACTCATCTAAACGATCGCATCTCTCCGCTCCAGCGGAGGGATTTGTATCGTGTCTGCTTCCCCAGGAGCGCGGTAGCACAGTGGTTCTGCGCAGGGCTGCTCACACAAGGTGAGCCTTTCTTTCCAAACCTCGGGCCGGTTCTCGCGAGAAGGAGGAGGCTTTCTTACTTCCATAAAGCTTTGCAGTCTTGGAAACCCAGAGGGGCAGTCCTTAGCCAACCCTGTAGCGTCACTGTGAGTAGTCATGGATCTGATGGCAGTGAGTTTGGGTTTGGGTTTTTGGCAACTGAGTCACAGCCATACCTCCTCTCCTCGAGTTCTGTTGTAGACAAATGCAGTCTTTCTGGAGCCCTTCGGGAAAGCACCAACTCCCGCACCTGTCGCCACACCCACACCCACCCCACCCCCACCCCACCCCACCCCCCACCCCCATGGCTAATGTGGACATTTCTATGTAGCACTGACAGCGCAATATCATGGTGAACCACAAACAGACTAAAGGCTATTCCCATCATCTCTCCCCGCCCGCCCGTGGTGGGCGGCAGCTTGCGCTGGGGTTTCTGTAGCACACTCCTGCTCTGAAGATGCGTACTATTTCGAGCCTGGCCTATCCACCTGCACTTTGTGCCGTGTTAGCAGTTTCTTCTCCCGTTATTAGAGTCCAGCTGGGGTGCCTTTGAAGTCAGTCCTGTAATGTGAAATGCTAGCTGTAATTTCTCTTGGCCCCCGCTGGTGAATGCATTCCTTCCTGTTGGTGAGATGACGGCCATCCTTGGATTGGCCGTTCTGTGTGATCCAGCTGACCACCACCTCCGCAACTGCCCTCACAAAGAAAGAGCGGGTCCCTCCCTGGGCATCATGAAACCTGGGCTTGGACCTGCTGAGGCCGGGAAGCCATGTAACCTTGAACAAGTTCATTCTGTAATCTGCCCCACATTTTCTAGCTCCTAAAGACAATGGGGAAGGACTAGAGGGTTTCAGAAGTCTCTTCCATGCTCGAACAGGCTGTGATTCTGGGAGTCCTGTCACCTCCACCCCTGCCTCTGCTTGTGCGTCAGGACCCCACCTTCCTGCGAGCCCCATGGTGCTTCTCCCTGTCTGTATCCCAGGAGCTGACTGGAATCTGGAGATACAAGAAATAGGAAGGAACTCTAGGGTCACTTTGACCATTTGAACTTGAAGTCCTCAGAGAGCCCTTTATTCTAATAAAGGGCATAAAGATTGGAGCTCTGACACCTCCTACATCAAGCTCTATCATATTAAGGCAACCTTAGAACTCAGAGCTACAGTCTGGTCTGATAATTTACAATTCCACTGGGATTCCTCTGAGGAATATTTATATCTATTTATTTATTCCACTGTCAGAATGCTGCTGCCAGCTTCTCATATTGTCTCTGTCACTAAAGATTATAATTAAATATCCCGAATGTATTGATTATATTTGTATGAATTCGCTTGTGATGCTGTAGAGGCCGTTGGCTGTTACAGGATGTCACACAAGATTATATTCAAAAGTTGGCCGGGCCATCTGGGTCTAGTCAACAAATCTTTTCATTTCTCTTTATCTTCTCTCTCTCTCTCAATGCACCACAAATTGTTAGTAGCCTGTCATTTTGACACTGACTAAAGTAATTTCTTTTCTTTCCTGGTCCAGTATAGTGTCTCTGTTAGTCTTTAGTCAGACTTGCTATTGTTCAGGTACCCTTGAGTCCATCCCAATTCCCAGGACCCCGGAGACAGCAGAATAAAACTCACCTGTGCCTGCCCCATCCCCCCAGTTGATGCTGGGCTCAAAGCCATTGTTCCAGCCACTGTACTGATTCATCGTGTAGAGTCTTGCCTTTGTTTTGTTTTCTTCTTTTTGGCTGGTCCTCTCTCTCCGTTACCAAGCATGATGACCTTCTCCAGGGACTGGTCCCTCCAGACTGCATAGCCATCATCCCACTGGAGTTGAAGTTGAACTTTAAATCTCCCTTTCTGCATAGCCAATCCTTTTCAGGAAGCAGCGTATGAATTTATTCTGAGATGTTTTCTGAAGGAAAAGATATACCTTTACAATTACTCTAGCTTCAGCTCCGTCCCTCCAGTGCAGAAATAACCGATCCGCCTATGATTGGTGAGATCCTGTCCACAGAAGGTCATCTGAATCTTTTTTTTTAACACTTTCTGAAACTAGCCCAAGCTCCAAGAGCACTGAGGGCCGCTTCACTGTTTCTTTTCCTCCTTTTACGACCACCCAGACCAGTGTTCCTTTGGGAAAGGGAACCAGAAGGTAGGTCATCTGAATCTTGATGAGGTAATAATTAGGCAAGATCTAGGAATTGAGAGAAATTTCTAGGTTCAGTCATAAAAACTGCATCACAGCCAGAGTGTGCTCAGAACTGCCCCAGATCAGTATAAGGGGCCAAGAACCATATGAGGAGGAACAGGAAATGAAGAAGGAGGTAGAACACCAGAGACACACAAGCCATGCCTCTAACTCCGCTGCCTCTCCATGTAGCGTCTTTCAGAAGTGCCGATACGAAAGGCCATAACTGTTTTGCCAAATAGAAGTAAAATCCAAAGAACGTTTTCTAAGTGGCGCCAAGGTGGGGAGGGGGCACAGTTTGATAGAAATGGTGTCTTGCCGTATGTTGTTGTTGTATGCCACGGAGTTGATTTTCAGCTCCCAACAGCCCCATGTGACAGGAGAACTGCCCCACAGGGCTTCTTCTTCCTTTTTTAAAAAATCATTTTATGGGGGCTCGTACAACTCTTATCACCATCCATCCATCCATCCATCCATGGTGTGTCAAGCACATTTGTGCATTTGTTGCCCTCACCATTCTCAAAACATCTCCTCTCTCCTTGAGCCCTTGATATCTGCTCCTCATTTTGCCCCTCCCTCCCCCCTCCCCTTCCTCATGAACCCTTGATAATTTGTAAATTTTTAGTAATTTGTCAGATCATACACTGTCCGATGTCTCCCTTCACCCACTTCCCTGTTGTCCGTCCCCCAGGAAGAAGGTTCTATGTAGCTCCTTGTAATCGGTTCCCACCTTCTACCCCACCTTCCTTCCACTCTCCCAGTATCACCTCTCTCACCACGGGTCCTGAGGGGTTCATCTATCCTGGATTCCTGGTGTTTCCAGTTCCTATCTGTACCAGTGTACATCCTCTGGTCTAGCCAGATTTGTAAAGTAGAATTGGGATCATGATAGTGGGGGTGGGGGGGGCAGCATTTAAGAACTAGAGGAATGTTGTATGTTTCATCATTGCTGCCCTGCACCCTGACTGGCTCGTCTTCTCCCCTAAACTCTGAAGGATGTCCCATTATCTACAGATGGGCTTTGGGCCCCCAGTGTGCTCTTGCGTTGAGGGAACACTTGAGTAGAGCTCCAATATCCATCTTCTGCCTTAATACTAAACCTATAAATATATGCACATAGACCTATTTCCCCATCATTATATATAAATATATTTACCTATATACATGTCTGTATTTAGACCTCTATAAATGCCCTTTGCCTCCTAGTTCTTTCCTCTGTTTCCTTTTACTTTCCTTTTGTCCCACTATCATGCTCAGCCCTCATTAGTTACATGGCCCTTGATCAATTCCTACCAGGCCTCCTTGCAATTCCTCGCACCCTCCATGCCACTGGTTTTGGATCACTTGTTGTTCCCTTGCTCTGGCTTGATCAACACTACCTTCTTTCTCCTACCTGCCCCCTCCCACGTCCCCCCAGAACCATTGATCCTGTTGTTCTCTCCTCCAGACTGTTCATCCAGCCTATCTTCTCTAGCTAGACTTGCAGAAATAATAATATACACACAAAAAATAAGATGAAGTGACAAAAGAAAATAAAGCGATGATGACAACAACCCCAAAAAATAAAGAAGGATAATTAAAAAGAAAAACCTGTAAATATTTCAAGGTCTGTTTGTTGACCTCTAGGATTGTTCTCCAGTAGAGTCCAATGGGAGTATCATGCCCTGGCCCCAAAGTCTATCCTTGGCACCTCCCTGCTCTGTTTTCCACACTGCTCTGTTGTATGCCCTCAGTGTTTTGCCTTGGTGTGGTGGAGTCAGACCAGGCCAATCTCAGCACTGTTTTCCCAGTGTTGTCCCCTATAGGGCTTTGAGTCAGTGAGGAACACCATGTCTCAGAGTGGGGCCAGCCATGTGGTCCAGGTTTTTTCCTTAGTTATGATCTTTTTTTAAATTTTTTGTTATTTTTTTTTAAAATTGGGGGGGTGGGGCATCACTGCTCTCCAGTGATGGGAGTAGGAGGCCCAGCCCCAATGCTGGAATTGAACCTCTATCCCAGTGGGCCGCAGTCCTGCGCACAACCACTACACCACCGGGGCTCAGCCTTAGTTATAATCTTTACAGGAGTAGGTCACCATTTCTCCCTCGGAGTCGCTAAGAGGGTTCAAACTGTGACCCTTTCCGTGAGCCAGCAAGGGCCTAACAGTTGAGCCATCAGAGCTTTCCCTGAGTTGGAACCAGAACATCAAGCCCACTGCCAGCTCACAGCAAGCCTCTGTCAGTCTGGAGAAACAATTAGCAAACGAAATTGAAAAATCCATGAAATGTGTTTAAGCTACCCACACAAACAAATTTCACACACAGTGAACAGGAAAAGGGGTGATTTGGATTGAGAAAACAAAGAGTGCCCTACAGCTATTATCTGTTGCTTTTGTCTCATACGCCTGGCACGCTAGTGGTTCTCCATTCAGCATCTCTTGGTCTTTCTGCACTCTCGTCTTGCAAATGATTACCTGCCCGTGGCTTCGTGGCTAGCATCTGAGGTGTGCAAATCTCCGTTGTTCCAGCTACCGTGCTGCTGTTTGAGGATGGCAAGTTTTTCTTTCCTATCTATGCTAATTTGTGTGACATTTGCTCTCTGTTAGATAATTTTTTCCCTGCTAGATATTTTAAAGGCGTAAGTCGAAACCCTTATAACAGCTCTGCACAAAAAGCTATTTCATCCTTACTTCTTAGAAATAGAAACGGAGGCCCAGAGAGGTTGCACGGTTCGCCCGCGCCCCCCCCCCCACCCCCACCAAGTGCACTGCCAGTACTGGGCAGAGCCGAAGCCCCAGTTACTTTCTGCATCACGTCTTCTCTTCTGAGAAGGCTGCTTTAAGAATAAAGGAGACGTGAGTCCCTCACTCGTGAATTCTCAACCACCCAATACTGGTTGCAATATATATATGTGACTGCAAATTCTTTTTCTAGCCCATTTATTCTCTACTTTTCTAAAATCACAAAGCATTTGCCTGCTGCAAGGACAGAATCCAGAGGTGCAATTAGGCTTTTCCCAGTATTTGCTTTGGGTGTTTCCTATCTTTTTTTACGAGGCAAGGAGTTTCTCAATCAGCTCACAACACATGTAATAAGCTTTTCAGCCATAATAACAACATGTAACATGTGTGAATGCTTTAACATTTACAAAGGGCTTCTATGTACATGGTCCACACACTATGATGTAGGCAGGGATTATTACTGCTTGTAAGTATGGGTACATTTTACAGATTTAAAAAAAAAGTCCAGGAAAAAAGAAAAGTCCAGAATTTAGTATTTCTCAAGTCATGTAACTAATAAATAGTAAAGCTGAGGCTAGAACTCTTATTTTGAATTCATAATATGGGGTTTTTTTTTTGCTTTCCAGCCATTATTCTAATGAGTTTTACAAACCTATCTAAAAACATGATTCTTCCAAACTTCCCTTTTCTGCTTCTTAGATGTAAGGCAGACTTTGTTTTCCCTCACAGTGAATCTTCTGGATAGATGTGATAGAAAATAAAATGGATAGCACCTCACCAACCCAACAAGGAACAAAGAAGAAAGATGTGCTTGTTATAGTTGAGTAAGAGGTGGACCCAACTCCCACCCTCATTGCCCAAATCCATCTACCCTTTGGCTTCCTGGGAAGTTTGTGACCTCTGCTTTCAAAGAGCCTGGTTAGACGTCCTGAGCCTGGAGGAAATGCATGAGCCAAAGCAGCGATGGTGAGTGGATGGTGACCTGCCCAAAGAGGTCAGTTGACCCAAGCTTAGAGATGGTTTGGTCTGAAAGCCCTTTCCTCCTATGAGCCACCTGAATAGCCCTGTGGGCCACTGGGTTCTTCTCTCAGTTTCCCTTTCCTTCGGAGAACTTGACGAGTGACACTTGGCCTGCAAGTTAGAATAAGGAATCCTTCAGACTGGAGCAAGCCCTAAGACTAATGACCAGCAAATTGCCCACACGGTAGCTCCTCTCACCCACTGCTGATGCATAGTTACCCTGTGGGTCAGGGTGGAACTGCTCGTGAGTTTCCAAGACGAACTCTTTACAGGAGTACAAAGTCTGTCTTTCTTCCGAGAATGGCTGACAGTTTCAAACTGGTGACCTTACAGTTAGCAACCCATCGTCGCCACCACTGCTCTCCTGGAGTGGCCCCCAATTAGACGAGCTGAAGCCCAGGCTTAAAACTGGACATCCAGCAAGCAGAGGAAGAACTCGGGAACACTGGGTGTTAGTTCTTGCTGTCTCTCTGACTTTCCACGTGTAACTGAAGCTCTCTGAGCCTTCTCCTCAGTAGAATCCAGATGCCACCACCCAGCAGCCCCCCTGATTTCCTCAGGTTGCTGTTAGGCAAACTTGAGCTCAGGCACGCAGCACTGATTAGAAAGCACGCTCCCATGCCAGGGGCTCACTCGGAAGGAAGATGCTACTCTCTGGGAAGGTGCATTTTAGGGGAGCTGCCACACGGAGCCGTTCTGAAGCACAGAGAGAAGTTTTTGCTCACGAGTCTTGGTGAGGACCACTATTGCTACTGACGTTAGACCCACCCCTCCGAGCCTTCCTTCACCCTTGGGAATGAGAGGGAGGCTCAGGCGTGGTCCCACCAAGCCATTTCTTCCAACTTGAAGCCTGGCCAAGGACACGGCCTTGTTCTCCCACCCACTCTTCTTGCTCCCGCGGCCTCCACTTCATTTCAGACAAGTGAGATGTGTTCATTGGTTTCCTAATGAGGTTTTTCCAGCTTCTTGTTTTTTTGTTCCTGGCCATAAAGAACTCCCAGTTACCCGAAGCCGAAAATAAAATTTGGCCAGAATTAAGCTGAGAGTATAGTCTCCTTGCTGTTGATATTTTTAAGCCTCTCCTTTCAAATGGAGGCTCTGGGAAAAGTGGAGATTTGTCATGGAATAAATATCTGTTTGCCTACCCTAGGGTGAGGACTTTACATCTTTTCTTGAAAACAAGGCGCCTGCCTTCTTTTCAGAGAGCTGCGGCTATTTTGATGCCTTTTGAAAGCACTACAATTCACTTGATTGAGCTGCTAAGTTAAAAAAAAATTTTTTTTAAAGGATAATTGTCACATGGATTTAGCATCACATGGGGAAATTCACTGTAACCCAGCAGTCTTTTAGGCAGCTGATGACCACGGGCCAGTTTGTGGATTTCACAAAAGAGAGTCTTTTAAAGATGAGAAGACTTTTGTCTAGAGTCCAAAGTTCCCTAGGGGAAAGGGCTGATTTATAACCCCTCCTGATGATTTTCTTCCCCTCTTAAATCTCCGTAGTTGGATGTGCATATATGCGGAGCCCTCTCCATCACAGGCGGTAGTCAGGTGATGGGGACTTGACAGGAGGGCGTTCCTTCTCCTCCAGCTCCTGCACTTCTTGAAACTCTTACAAGCCTTGAGTTAAGGTCCAGTTTTCTTCTCTGTCAAATTGAAAAAATGATAGCACATGTCCTTTCTACCTTAGAAGACTGGTTGGATGAGGAACGAGGTTGATCCTGTAAAAAGTACAAGCTATCTTGTATATTCACAAAAGTATCTTCACTGCAGAGTTCGGGGGCGTGGAGATGAGGCTGGCTGTGTGGGGAGGGAATGGGTGACTGCGCTCCCTGGTTCCTTCCTCCATATGGCATCTCCGTCAAAAGGTGAAGCTGTTTCCTTAGTGGGCCCTGCTTCCCTCTAAAGAGGATCAAAGTCCATTCATCATGGTGGTGCTGAAGCCCCCGGAAGCAGGCTGCTTGTCTGCTGGGCCCCACGGCCTCTAAGTTATCCAGCAGAAGCAGGCGGCCCTCACTTGTCCGTGGCCTCCTTTGGTCCCTGGAGAGATTAATTGGCTCTTGGTCCCTTCTCTATCCCGGATTACCTTTCCCCGTCGCAGTCCCTCACCCGTGTTGGAGGACCATGATAGCTGGTTGTCAGCGGTTGGGTGGGAGACAAGATGAGAACTCGGGGTGTCTGGGAGGCCTTTTCGTCATGTTCACCCTGCCTTCTGTCTGGAATGCTAGACCTGTGGGCCGGGGCCTCCTTCCTCTGGGCTCCCAGGGCACTCTGTGTCAGCCTCTGTTAGAGCACTTAGCACGCAGGAAGCTCCCTCTTCCTGAGAGGAGAATGCCTCCAGAGGCAGGGCCCGGGCCTTCTGGAGCGCTGCACCCCCCGTGCCTGTCACGTGCTAAGCACTGAGGCCAGGTTCAGATGAATGAGTGCATTGGAACCGAGAGGGACCTTGGGTTCTTGCCGTCCACCCGCTCCACCCCCCCTTGATTTACTGACAAAATCAGAGCCCGCAGCTGAGCTGCTCCCTAAACTGAGTGTGCTGAGATGACTTCAGCTGGGATTCGGGCGTCCTGACGCAGACCTGGAAGAGCCAGAGTTGACTTTGTGTATGAACTCGCCCCTGAAACAGCGGTTCTCAACCTGTGGGTTGCGACTCCTTTGTGGAGTCGATCAGCCCTTTCACAGGGGTCGCCCGATTCATAACAGTAGCAAAATGACAGTGATGAAGTAGCAATGAAAATAATTTTACGGCTGGAGGGGTCACCACAACTTGAGGAACTAGCTGCATTAAAGGGTTGCGGCATTAGGAAGGTTGAGAACCACTGACCTTGGTCAGTAAGGCAAGAATGAGGCTCAAAGTGGCAACCTATTTCCCAACCTTGCCTGTATTTGGCTATATGACCATGGCTAAGTCCTCCTCTCTCTCTTAAGTAAGAGGATCGCTTTCAAAAGCCTAATGGGTCTATAAATTGAAGAGCTTATTGTTGTTGAAGAAACTAAGATTTCATATCTTAAAATCCTTTTCTACTAGGAGTCCTTCCTCGTGGGGTGGTTGCCTCTGTTTAGAAGCACTCTCCCCAGCTAGTGCTCCACCACCAACTGCCCTACTAATCGGATGTTCTTTAATCTTTGACTCTGTGTCTCTGGGGCCGCAGCACAGTCCACAAACTGCCTCAGAGTCACACTCAGGGAATGGCAGAAGCTGTGTTTCGATGGCTGATGCAGTGATGGTTGCAAGGACCAGCTGGCCAAGTAGCTCCCTGACCTTCAGATCTCAGGGGTCTGACCCTTCTCAGAGACAGCTTCTCTCGGCCCTGCCCTGGTTGGCGCACTTCTCTGCACTCTCAGGGGTAGTCTGATGACCCACACTTGTGACTAGAAGATTGAAGCTGACCCTCCGCCCTGGTAAGCCATTCCTGGGAAGACCTGTGCCGTCTTCCTGAAGCCTTACCGAAGTGGCAGGGTTATCACACCAATTCATTCTTGGTCAGTGGCAGGCACATTTCACACTGAATTCCACCCTGTGGGGCTGTGTCTAATTGGACAAATTTGAGCAGCAGGCAGCTTAGCCACTGCAGCAGGGAGCACTGATATATGGCCCAAGGAAGGGACTGAAATCTTAAAGTGACAGGGGTTCCTTTTCAAAGAATGACTGGCTAGATGCCAAAAGTAACAGGCCTGACTAGCGAATGAACGATGGGCCATCCACAAGCAGGGACTCTTTTCTCGGAGGTATTCGATAAAGGGTCTCCACTTCTCCCGGTCTGTGTGGCAGGATCACCAGGCGGTGATTCCTAGGAACTGTCGTCTGGGAACCAGTCACGTTCACTACCCCTTCCACAAAAGAAACCTCAAAATACTGTGTCCTGGGGAGAAAAAGAATGAATAATCACATTGTCATTCATGACCCAGCACCCAGTCATTCATTCAGCATCCATCAAATAGATCTTGGATGCTGTCATGTGTACACTTAAGTGCACACAGTGGAGTTCAGGGAGTTGATGGCCTCGGGAGGGGGAAAAACACATTTCATCACATAAGCTCAAAAATAAATGCATGATTACAAGTCGTGTGAAGAATTAGGACAGGAAAAATTCTACACGGTATGAGAGCCTCAGAGAAGACTTCTGACGGAGGCCACGTTGGAGATGAGCTCCAAGAGGTTGGTTAAGTTAGAAGATGGGGGAGGTGGAGAAATGGACAGAAAGCCTGCATGACCGGAGCCCAGTGCCTCAGAGGGAAAATAGCACAGGCCGGGCTGCACCTGAGACGGTTTGGCCTTACCCTAGAAGTATCGATAGGCTTTCCGCAGGGGGTGACAGGCCATATCTGCATGTGGGGAAAAATCATTCTTCCTCTGATCTAAGTACAAATGGCAAAGGAGCAAAAACGAATGCCAGGACAGTCGTTGGAGGGTAGGGTGTTCCAGCAGTCAAGTCAATGTTGGAATGGGTTACAAGGGCAACTCTGAGGGATACTTGGGAGATAAAATTAATGGGATTTTGGCTGAACCCCGGTGGAGTAGTGGTTATGCGCAGGACTGCGGCCCACTGGGATGGAGGTTCAATTCCAGCTCCACAGGAGCAAAGGCTGGGCCTCCAACTCCCACCACCAGAGGGCAGTGATGCCTAAAAAAAAAAATAATGGGATTTTTGAGATGGCTATGGGGAGTAGGTAAAACTGGAGAAGATGGCTCTCGTGTCCCACCTCATTTTACTGAGAGAATGAATTCACTGGAGAGTTGCCAGTCTTAGGGAGCAGGAGGGCTGGACATGTTGAGATGCTCCAGGGTCTACAGTTGGATCTGCACATGGACAAGAGGGATGTGGGCGGTGGTACCCGAGGGAAGGATGAGGAAAGGAAATCCGAGAGACAGTGTTTTAAAGGTGAGTTAGGCAACCTCTCCCTTTAGGGAGCTCAGAGTTTGTTCAGGGAGCCGGGGTACCACAGACTGAAGGGGACCTTTATCAATTCATATAAGAGACGTTCGTGCTTATGGCCAGAGTAGAAGGGTGAGGAGACGGGACCGACAGTGTATGCTGTGCAGGGCTGATGGAGAAGGAAGCTAACTGAGCAAAGACCTCTACAAATGTGACAGTCCTGGGGGCGAGCAATAGAAGTCACTTTTTGTCAAGTTTGGTTTACTCATCCGGACCCCGTCGCTAGCAGTGTAAGTTCCTCGAAATCTGTTTTGCAGTAACCTGATATGTTAGTAGTTCTTTTCTTTTGACTCCACAATCTATCATCTAGGACTTAATTTTAAAAAAAAAAAAGATAGGCGGAAGAATTAATGTAGAGGTTAAAAAAGGACTTTTGTAATAAAAAAATATGAACTTAAAAGTAGTTGACAGTGGACCTTTGTAAGTCCATAGAGGAAAAGATTACTGTAAATTCTTGTGAAGGGAAGCCATAGTGTGTCTTAGTGTCCTTGCTGCCTGACGGCTTGTCAGTGTGCACCCGGCACATGGCAGGTGTGCATCGTGTGCTTCTTGGCCGGAAGTGCCAACCCCACCAAAGTCCCAGTGAGAAACTGCAGCTTCGCAGCCCAGCCAGGCACTGAGCTGTCGGGAGCTTGTCTGCCCATAATTGAACCCGTGATGGGTTTGGGCGGTTTTCTTCTCTTGATTTGTACCAAACTAGTCTTTTCCGTGTGTCATCATGTAGCTAGTCTGTCTCCTCCTCTGCATGTTTGGGATAATCTTCTCCATATGTTTGTCTGGTCTGACATGTGGGTCTCGACCTCCCATGAGTCGGGTGAGGCTGCCTCAGACAAGTGCAGAGTTGCCGCCCTGCCCACTGGGCTCTGGAGCTGGGCCACTGGCGATTCTGCAGCAGACAATTGTGCCTGTCGGTCTCCTCTCTCTGAAAAGGGTCCGTGGTGAGTCTCGTGTATGAGTTTCTCTTTTAGGTTTTGTAAGGCATGAGAAAAAGGGTTTCATTGAGCAGAGACTTTCCAGGTGGCCCAGCAGAGACTGGCCATTGCCACCTCGAGCTCCCCTCCTTTCTGAAAGTCTCGGGGGGCGGGGGGAACAGTGGGCCTAAGGTGTGTCCAGCCTTTTGCCAGGAGGTGTACAGCTCCCAGAAAAGGTATCCCCTAGTTCTGTAGACCTCCTGTTCGGACTACCAAAGACCCCATTCTCCTCTCCCTTCAGCATCCTGGAGAGCAGCTTCCTTTCTCAGCAGCATAGAGCCCAACTCACCATATTGTTTAGGAATAAATACTGTATTTTTCAGAATACAAGATGCACCTGACCATAAATAAGACACACCCAGTTTTTAGAGCAGGAAAATAAGAAAAAAATATTCTGAACCAAATAGTACTAAAATGTTCTGGGGTGCCACACCTTCATACTATAAGACACACCCTTGTTTTTCCTCCACCTTGAGGTGGGGGAGAGGGGGAGTCTGTCTTATAGTCTGAAAAATATGGTAGTTCGTTTGTAAAGTGTGTGGCTCCAGCTTGTAAGGAGAGGACAGCATGAATGCAGGTGAAGAAATCTCATGTGAAGCATATGCAAGATTTTAGAAAGTTCTTAGTTCTTTCAAATTCTTTGTGTGTGTGTGTGTGTGTGTGTGTGTGTGTGGCACCACTGCCCTGGTGGGAGTAGGAAGCCCAGCCTTGCTCCCGGAGAGCTGCTGCTGGATTTGAACCATCAGCCGTGTGGGCTGCAGTCGCACACAACCATGACGGCACCAGGGCTCAGCCGATACTCTTTACTTCTTAACAATCTTTACAACTACCTTTAAAACAGAAATTGCCATATATAACCGAGTATATGCCGAGTTTTTCAGTACATTTTTTATGCAGTTTTGTGGTAAAAATTACATGCCTCAGCTGATATTCAGGTTGGCTTATACTCGAGTATATACTGTGTCTTCATCATGAAGTGTTAGAGTTAGCCAGTTTCTAACAACCATAGGGTCCATAGGTGCAATTGTACAGTGATGATGATGATGTGTGTGTGTGTGTGTGTGTGTGTGTATGTATAAATGACAGTAGAGACATGGAAGATAGGAGAAAAGATAAAGGAGTCAGACACATTTTGTGGTAGCATGCTCACATCAGCCCCTCTTGGTGGTCCATGTGGGGCTGGGATAAGAGAGGAGGAGAGAGACTATGTTTCCCACCCAGGCTTATAGATACTTAAGGGGCATGCAAGCCCCCCTGATGACAGGTAACCACCTACGTAGCAGAAAGGGGTTGTAACATGGGTAATGCAAGCAATGGGAGGGAGGCAATCTAGGGGTGCACACACAATAGGAAGGGGAGGTACTAGGGGTGACAAGATGGGCAGATCCTAGATTCAAGATGGCAGTCTAGCCTTGGTGCTTCTTCAGCTGGCTTGACCTTGCCTCTGGGCTCTCCTTCAGGGAAACAATCACTCTCCTCATCAGCCTGGAGTGGGCCCCACCTGTGGTGGGACAGACCCGAGGGTCTAATGCCCTCAGGGAGAGAGCCTCTAAGCAGCTGACCTCACAGTGCTCTAGCAAGCAGGTCCTAGGCTGGGTGTACAATATGGGAAACAAGCTGGGGGAAACCTTTTTGTATCCCACAACGAAGGAGGTGTCTCTAGCCTCCGGGGAAATTTCAGTGTCCTGTTGCAAGGAAGGGGCCCGATTTGGGTTGTTCTTTCTCAAAGCCTGCACTACTGCAGCCCAGTGGTTCGTCGGCGTTTCAGTAGACCTTGGTGCTGTGCTTTCTCAGGAACTCTTCCTAGCTGCCTGGAGCCACCTCCATGGACCTTGGTTGGCATCTGAGTCAGAGGGGAACAGAGAACATGACGTTGCTAAGTGAAGAACAGGGGGCTCTCCTTCTGAGCTGTTGCTCTCCACAGCGCTCTCTCTACAGACACAGGGGCTTGTGCACACGGGTCATCTCCACTTGTGATCTTTGAGGGTGCCAGCCTCTCAACAGGCAGTGCTTTCCCTCTCCGTGACTGGAAGCCCAGACCAGGCCAAAAATGGAAGCAATGAGGCAAGCTTCTGTCCAGTTAACACCCATGGCATGTCTCCCTCACCCCACTTCTGCCTCCTCCCAAACCAACCCCATGCATTTACAACATATGCTAGTCCCACCTCTCTCTCAGCTGAAAATCCCTCTTCAGGCCCTCTAGTTAGACTGGCTAGACAGCTTCTTCATGTTCCTGACACTTTGTGGTCATTCATTTCCCAGATTAAGAAGTAGAACTAGCGGCTGAGCCCCGGTGGCGTAGTGGTTGTGCGCGGGACTGCGGCCCACTGGGTTGGAGGTTCAAATCCAGCTCCACAGGAGCAAATGCTGGGCCTCCTACTCCCACCACCTGAGGGCAGTGATGGCCACCAAAAAAAAAAGATAAAAAAATAAAATAAATCTTTAAAAAAAAAAAAAAAGAAGTGGAACTAGCATGTCTGTATTCATCTATTCCTCCAATATGCACTTCGGTGGACACCCAGTAAAGATGTTAGAGACTCCGAAATACAAATAGATCTAATCCCTGCCCTCCAGATGCACACAGTCTAGCAGGCAGGATAAATACATAAATAGGCGATTGGGATACAGAAGTAACAAGGACAAAATATAAAACTGCTGAGGGAGGAGGAGGTCAGGATCAGTGTCTCATGTCTTAGAATGTGTAGTAGAAGTCATAGAACACCGTGAGGGAGGCCAGAGTGGGCGGAATGACCACCTCAATTTTCATCCCTCTAAATTGGGGTGATAAAACTGACTTCACTGAATTACAGTATAAGGATTAGATATACTGTCATTCAAGCATCTGGCCAGTCAAGGCCCTGTACAAACCTGATCATAAAAGAACCGAGGAGCACAAAGAGTACTGGATTGTATTTATTTGTTGGAAAATCAGTTTCCCAGGCTCAGCTTACTGTAACTGTAACCTCAGTGTATTAGACCCTACCTAGTCACTTTAAAAGGAGGTCTGGTGGCGAAGTGGGCTGCTAACTGCAAGGTCCGCAGTTCAAAACCTCCAGCCAATCTGAAGGAGAAAAGATGAAACTGCCTGCCCTCGGTTCTACTCTGCGAGTTTGTTTTCTGTTTATGGCTTAGAACCAACTAATTGGCAGTGAGTTTGGTTTGTTTTTTGGCATAGTGCCTGAGGAGTCTGTGGGTGGCTCACATGATTCAAAGCTTGGCTACTAACTGAGATGTTGACCGGGCCAACTCACTCCAAGAGGCTTCTGAAAGGTCCCAGCCTACAAAGCCCACGGGTCACCTTGAGCTGGGGTCCGCTCAAGGGCGATGGGTGTATTTGGGGGGTTAGTAAATACTCAGTCTATGAATAAGTCTTAGCCCAATACCTGAGGCGGAGATCTCATGTACTCCTGGACTTCCAGAGTGGAAGTTCATCTCTGGGCAGAAAGCATCGAACCTGCATCTAGCATAGGAGCTCAGTCAGTGTGAAACAGGGGTTCACAGCCTTCCTCATGCTGCGACCCTTTCATACAGTTCCTCATGTGGTGGTGACCCCCCAACCGTAAGATTATTTTTGCTGCTACTTCATCACTGTCATTTTGCTACTGATAGGAATTGGGTGACCTCTGTGAAAGGGTTGTTCGACACACTCACACACACACACACACACACACACACTCACACTCAAGGGGTCAAGATCCGCAGTTTGCGAACCACTGGTGTAAAGTGCTATGGACTCGAGCACTGTTGTTAATCCAGGGCCACCAGAGAATGTGGCAGAGAGTGCTTGGTCTCACCACGGCCTTCTCTGGAATCTGCCATTGTTTTTTAAGCCGGTTCCTCTTTTCACACCTACTTGACATGATCAAACCTCCCTTCAACCAAACTCACTGCCTTTGAGGGAATTCCAACTCATTGTGGCCGTGTAAGATAGAAAAGTACTACTCCCTAGGGCTGCCTCCTCTTTTATTCACAATGTAGCTTAATGGATTTGAACCACCAACCCCACAGTGGTTAGTAGCCGTCCAGCGCTTTGCCCACTCTACCACCAGGGCGCCTTTGACAGATTGGAAGAAGTTAAATCATTGTTTGTTTTCTGGACACTGACACCCTTATCTAGAAAGTAGAGCTAGTACTACGAGAAGTGCTTGTGAAGGAATCTAGAGGCGTTCCCAGCCCAGACTGGTGCTCAGGGGAGTGCAGGGGCTTCTCATTCACTCATTGTTTTCTGAGGGCCTCCTGTGTTCCTGGCACTGGGGATACCACAGTGGAGAATCCCAGGCAGTGCCAAGGCAGTTAGCTCAGTGTAGTCAGGGAAAGAAAGTAAAGACAAACGTCCCCCTGTTCCTCACCCGGCCCGAGTGTGCGATGTGTGGAAGTCGTTTGCATGGACCAAGGAGAGAGCATTGACTTAGGTTTCTCATCAGGTCAAGCTAGGTTGTTGTGAAAGCAAAGGAGAGACGAGGGTCCGGGGTCCTTTCTCCTGGGAGGATGCTCAGGCTCGGGGAGTCGTCAGCCTTCTCCCAGATGCAGAAGCAGTGGGGGGCTTCAGATCCCCGTGAGCTGGTCGGCTGCAGTATCCATGTGGGCGCGGGTCCCTAGGACCTGCCGCAGGCCTGATGAACTTCCCAAAGAGATGCCCCCTGAGTTTTGCCAATTCACTTCCCTTCACAGAGACTGAATGAACACGTGCGCAAGGCAACTTTGGGCTGTGTTTTCCTTTCACAGACTCAAGCATAGCCAGGAAAGGGAAGTAGTTGTCAGAAAAATGGGCACCTGAGAGGGCACTGCCCACTTTGGCCAATTTGGCAGCCTGCCAGTGCTGCAGACCACACCCCCCAAATACACCCCCCACCCCCAGACACCTCCCTGGGGAGCCTGTCCTGCTGGCCTCCTCTCTGCACTTCTGCTCAGATGTGAGGCTTGTCAACCTCTCTGTTGCAAGGGAAGCTCCAGAGGCCCTGCCCCAACGGTGCTGGTCTGGATCAAGGCCTTGCTAAACTCCCAGTTCCCTGGTTTGCAAAGCAAACTTCAGCCTTGTACTATTTACCTTGGCAAGTCCAGGACCAGATTGATGATCTGTAAAGTGGATTTGTTATTTGGCTGTTTGCTTTGGCAGCTCTTGAAAGCGCTTTGCTGATTGCAGTCCCAGATGTCATTGCATACATTACCCTGCTCTGTAACGGGCCTTTGAACACTTTAATTTGAACTACAAATACTATTAAGCTTTTTGCACCTCTTCTGCTTTGAGTTCTTGGATATTAAATATCAGAATAGACAGCCCGTCTTTCCTTAGGCTTCTTTCTCATTGTCTCCGGCAGTCTCCTCCTGTGGAGAGCCTCCAGCTCTCCTCCCCACCCTCTACAGGTCTTTCTAGCAACCTCACCCACCTATACCCACTCCTCGTCCAGCTGCGCTGGCAGCAGCCTTACCAGTTCCTACCGAAGAGCACCTGACTCCCGTGTGGTTGGCGCTCTGTGTTGAGCCCCAGCCTGGCTCTCCTGCAGCCGCAAGCTGGTGTCCTACCTCCCAGGGCTTATGTCAGGCATCCTCAGAACTGCTCAGTGCTCATTTGTTGCCACCTTGCTGACAACATCCTTCTGGAGAAGCTAGACGGGGGACATGAAATGTCACACCATTTTGCCAGAGGACCAAGGTCCTTGCCTCAGGTTACATGGAGGACAGGGACAGCACTGAAATGACTACACTTCCATGCTCTCCAGGCTATCCTCATTCAAAGCAACCTCACAAAGAAGAGACAAGGCAGTGCGGGGCAGATTTCTTTGGGGAGACTGGGGGAGGTGGGGGCAATTATTGGTTGAGCGTGCCAGTGATCCTGGGTAATGGTGGGGTCCCTGACTCAGTGTTCTCCAAGGGAATCACTTCTTCCTGTTGTAAATAAACCATTAGCGGGGGCAGCCTCAGGAAGCAATTTAAGGCCCCAGGGAAACAGACTGCGAAGAAGTCAGTCTGCAGCCCCCTGCATGAGAGGCACCGCTTTGCCCAGTGCTCAGCCAGGCCTTCCCCTTGGAGCAACAACCTCTCCCAGACAGCTTTGGGCCGAGCTCCTGGTCAGCTTCCAACCCCTCGTGAACTTCCCCTGGGTTTTGCTAGTCTCAGGAAAATGACCATTTCTGATACATCCAGATTGAGGACCACTGGACTTTTTCTTGTTTCTTTTTCTCCTCTCTTTTCTTTTTTTAACTAAAAATATTTTTCCCTCTCTTTTCTTTTACCCTCAGTCCTTTCCTATTTTTCCCCTTCAGTCCTTAAAGTTTGTATTATGTTATCTATTCCCTCACCACTGGTCTGAAAATGCCCCACTGGGTTTTGCCTGAAGCTTCATGCAGTCATGGTGTTTCAAAGACAAGTTGGGGGGTGCCTGCTTGTGTTTCTAGGATCCCTCCCACCACCTCTTCAAGGACCATGGCCCCTTCCCCTTTCCTGTCAGGTGAGACCAGCTGGGGAGGGGAAGTCCGCCCCTTGAAGGAGAGGCCGGGCTCCCTAGAAACAGCCAGGTGGGTCGGAGCCATAGTCAGTCTCTCCCCACCTTGCAGGTCTGTTAGCTCCCATGACGGCAGATGTTGTGACCATGTTGCAACCCCCTGGGAGACTGGCAGGAGGTCGCACGTGCTTTTGTATTTCAGTGACTAGTACTAAGCCCAGCTTGCTTCACACCACCCACTGCTGTTCTGTTGGGTGGTTGGATGAAAGATCACAAAGCCACTCCAGTGGCCCTGATTGTAAATGGCCATGTCTTCCCTGTGGCCGCTCACTGTGTCAGGAGAGGGTATGAGAGGAGACACTTCCAACTTTGCAGTAGACCCTTGAAGAAGTTCATTCACTTCGTGAGTTTACTCTTGGACTAGAGATTATTGCCGGATTTTTGGCCACCACTCTGGAATTCCTCTAACCCTTTACTACTATAATAAGCAAATTGAGCAGATTAAGGACATTCTTGACTGCCAAATGGTTTTCTGGACTGTGTAAAGTCGGTGACTTTTTTCCTTATATAAAGAATCGTGTGGGTTCTGTGAACTTCTCTGCTTTTTTTTTTTTTAAGCTCTTCCTGTTTTATTGTGTTTGAAGTGTCTTTGTGGTGACCTGTTGGGATAGGATTCTCCCATATGGAAGTGTTTCTTGAACTTTTTAATCATTTCTTGGGGGAAGTGGAAGGTTGGGCGTAGCAGATGTTTCTCTGGCATTGTTTGCTGGGTAGCGGTAGGGGCGTTTGGAGCTGTGAGTCAGGCTAAGCCGTCTCTGAGTGGGGGAGGCCGCCAGTCACCATGGTCTCTGAGGAGGAACCAGACTTGTGCAGAAGTAACTCCTCCTCTCTGCGTTCTGACGAGCGCTTTCCCCTTTTCCCAGGAAGAATGCATTTCCCCCTGGGACACTGAGAAAAAACTGTTGTCGTTGGTTGTGCGTGTGTCCCAAAGCAAATTGCTACCAGTCTCCAAATGGAAAGGCTGTTTGGTGTCCTTGCCACCCCCACCCCTCCCCCCAAAGAAAAGAAGGAATAGCAAAGCAAGTTCTTGCGTTATCTCCGTCATAACATTCACGTACATCCCTCTCCACACACCTTTTCTTCGGAAGCCAAAGCAGCAGGGCTGGCCGAGGCGAGGGAGGGAGGGAGTTGCAAAAGCCTGCTCAGTTTTCCCAAGTTCTCTTGGACTCGGTTACTCAACGCACCTGTTCAAAAGCCACCGTGTAATCTTCTGGGAAGTTTGCGTTGTGGAGGGTATAGAAGCAGCACAGGTCCCGTGGCCCTCAGCCTACATCGTGGCACTTGTCCCTTGCTCTTGTTACACTTCATCCACTTCTCCCCTGGGGCCCACCGAGCGTTCATCCCGTAGTCACAAAAGCTGGCGACTTTCCTTGGCGCTCCCATCCTTTCTTGACCACACCATGGCTTTGCTGTAAACACAAGGATCGCAATGTATAGAGGTTGAGCAGGGCAGTAGAAAAGTCATCAAAAGTAGCCAGAGGAGAGATCCGAAACAAGCATACAAACTTTGTTGCAACCGAGGGAGGTTGTGCAGAGACCCAAACCCATCTGTAGACACTGGGACATCCCCTCAAAGAAGGATCACAAGGAGGGATGAGTCAACCAGGGCACAGTGTAGCACCAGTGAAACACACAGTATTCCTCTGGTTCTTTGAGGTGTCCTTACCCCACCCCCACCCCCCACTATCATGACCCTGTCCTACGTTTCATTTCTGGTTAAACTAGAGCATGTGCACTGGTCCAGATAAGAGCTCGGGACACACAGAATCCAGATCAGATAAACTCCTTGGGAATAGAAATGGGAGTAGCGATACCAGGAGGGAAGGAGGAGGGTGAGGGAGAAATTGGAAACCAAGTGCAGTGATTGACATACAACACACACATATCCCACTCAGGTGGATGAACAACAGAAACGTGGGTGAAGGAAGACAGTGGTTGGTGTAAGATATAAAAGCAATAATAATTTTTAATTTATCCAGGGGTCATGAGGGTGAGAGTGGGAGGAAGAAGGGGAAAAAAAGAGGAGCTGATACCAAAGTCTCAAATAAATGTGTAGTGAATGATGATGGCAACATACATACAAATGTGCTTGATGCAATTGATGTATGCAGTGTTATAAGAACTGTAAGAGCCCTCAATAAAATGATCTTTAAAGAAAAGAAAGCAACCAAATACAAACAAAAATGAAAACTTAAATAAGAATTTAAAATTCAGAAATACTTTTTTTTGAAAAAGGGGGGCTGGGTACTGAGATGAGAGGCAGACATAGGGATTTAAATTTAAAATTCTTAAAGGTAGCCAGAGGAATAGAAGGAGCATTCTATTGAGGGTTGTGTCCTGGAAGCCACATTGGGGGCTGGGGTGAGGCGCTGGTAGGAGGATGATAACGACTGTTGAGTCCATTCAACAGCTGTTGTGACCCGAGAGGACAGGGCAGAACTGCTTCTTGGGGTTCTGAGACCGACTCTTCACGAGAGCAGACATCTGTCTCCTGGGAGTGCCTGGTGGGTCCGAATGACTGGCCTTGTGGTGAGCAAGCGGCCCAAGGTCTAAACCCTCTGCACCACCGGGCTCCTGGTAGACGCTAAGTGCCGAAAGAATGCTCTCTGTCCGGTGCAGTCTGATGCAGTGCGATAGCTGAGGGATGGCCCTGGGACTTAACAATGTGGACGTCATGGGTAACTTCTGAAGAGAGATTTTCATTCAAAAGGGGCACAAAAACGGACTTAGGGTGTGTTCAGAGAGAGTGGTAGCTAGAAGAAAAGATGGAGTCCATGCTTTTTTGTCCGTTTCTCTTTTAATGGAAGAAATGTCATTGGGACAAGAGTGGGTGAGATCTCTTCCCTGGCTGGAGGGATTATGCAGAGTCCGCCGGTCACACCGGGAGGGCAGGCACACAGTAAGGGTACTTGGGTACAGGTCGGGGAGTAGACGTGGTGGCAGGATTTTCGACTCCCTTTTGATTGCTTTGCTGCTGGCTTGGTGAAGTAGTCATTTAAGTCCTCAGCTGAAAGTGAGAATGTTGGAGGCGCTCTTGAAAGTTAGAAGAGAAATTATGAAATAACCCTCTAGGAGGGGGTGGGAGAGCAAAGAGACGACCAGAGAGAATGAATCGAGGTCCACCGTACAGTTCCATTTGAAGTTCGTGACCCTCAGTGTAAAGGAAGACCCATGTGTGTGGTGTGCTCTTTTTGCTCCCAGATGCAAAAAACCACCCAGGCACCAGGAGAGCAGCAGGAAGTGGGCTTGAATAAGACCAATGATTGAAACTGAGTCTGGCGCGAAGAGAGGAGCTGAGGGGCTGTCGAGGGCAACGGAAAGTGGGTACTGCCTCCTAGCAGCCCAGGAAACACAAGTGGAACTGCTGACAGTGTTCTTGTCTGTAATCTGCACAGACACAGGTCTGTCCCCTGAAGGGCTGATGGGGGGGGCGGGGGGAGGTCTGGGAGCTCCTGGTCATTGCACCGAAAGGGTTCATTAAGGATCAGGCAGGATCAATGCATTTTAGAAGTTTGGTATTATCAGGGAGCTGTTGGAGTTGAGGAACTAGAGGGAGAAAACCCAGAAAGACAAGAGGTTGTGTTCGGAGCAGGATATTGGAAAGCAAGACAGAGAACGTACTTGCAGTTGTCATGTCAAAGCACTGGAAATAAGGAGGTGACTACATCTATGTACATCGTGACGAGATTGGTGTTAAGACAGTGACACTGAACTGGAAGCTAAAATAAAGGGATACAAGACAATAACAGGGAGCCGTCTGGGGCGACATCCTCAATGATCTGCAAGCCAGTCTGACAGCGCAGGAAGGTTGGCCTCTGTCACTCTCCAACGCTGCCTCCATTCCCGAGTACAGGGATGAGCGAGATCAGCCTCTGCAGCAGAGGACTGCTGGAGGGAGCAGGGGGCGTGCTTGTTCAGAGCCAGTTTCTCAAAATCCACACTTCAGACTTTACAGAGCATGTTTGTAGACACTGCGTGGTTTTTTTTTTTCTTTAATTATTTTATTGGGGTCTCATACATCGCTTTTCATTGTACATAGTTCAATACATAGTTACATATACTGTGCCAAGCACTTCCACTTGGGCCCTTGATATGAGCCCCCTTTCCTTCCCCCTCCAACCTTTCCCCCCTCCCCGCCAGTCCTCAATACTCCGCAGTCATTATTGTCTTGTCATGTCTTACACTGCCCGACATCTCCCCCTGCCCACTCCTCCGTACGTACGCCCTCCAGCTAGGAGACCGTCTGCAGATCCCCCAGCTGCCTTCCTCTCCACCCCACCCGCCCTCCACGACACTGCCTGTTTTATTTGATTACCTCAACAACTCTGGCAAGTGGGGAAGACAGATAATATCCCCACCTTGTGCCTGAGAGAAAGAGGCTGGGAAGTATAGCACAGACCACCCACCCGAAGGTCTGCGCTTCCAGCATCCCCGTTCCCGGTCTGGGTTCATGGAGAGACTGACTGCCCCCACAGACGGGCAGCCCAGGTGCCCCAGGGTTGTCGTTCCCTGTTCTTTAGGGTGACTGGGAGCAGAATCAAACTAATAGCAGCGAGTTTGGTGTACTGTGAGGAGACTGCAGGGGGTGATCAGACAGGGACACGCGGCCTGTTGGCGAGTGATCCCGGTCTTCTGACTGCAGATCCAGGGCTCTCTCCCCATCACACTGCCTTCTGTTAGGAACCCAACTGTCTGCACCTCCCACAAACACACATTGGAGTCACAGGCTGCCTCTGCAGTTCAGGGAAGTGGTGTACTTTCAACCTCTTTGAGTTCCCAGGACCCACTTAGAGAGGAGGTGGATTCTCTGTGACATCAAAATAGCTTAGGCTTGGGATGCAGGAATAAAAATAATACAGTTTTTTTTTAATCTTTCAGGACTTTGGGTATTTTAGAAAAATGCTTGAGCCACCACCGTGCAGCAATAATGGGCAGAGACGTGCACGGGATGCAGTCAGCCACCTGGCAGCGATAGAAGTCACACACTTAAGGGCAGTGGTTCAGGACTCAGTGCTTACAAACCTTGTTTCCCCCTTGATTCTCTGACTCAGTGAAATGGCAATATGGAAGTCCAGAAATCTCCCCATTGCGGTTACCCTCTGCGCCCTGATGCACAAGGAAGCCATTCACATAGGCCAGAGGCCGCAGCATGAAGCGGCCCCGGTGTGCACCCAGTTTTCCGGGTGCTCCGCTCACTCAGCACGCGTGGTGTGGACCTCCAGCTTCGGTGTTGGGCAGACAGAAACAGTAAGACACGAAAGAAATAATGTGACGAGTGCTGTGAGCTCCTCTGGAGGAAGAATAAAGATTGTTCTTTATTATTCTTCTAGAAACAATGTAATTATTCTGTAGGAAATAATGATATTTTCTTGTGTTTTTTAATTCACTGCCTATTTTGTTTTGTTATCTATTAGTTGAGATTTAAGACATACATCATTGCCCCTTCCAGTCACCTCAAGTAGATTTGTACCACCCTCAGTTTCAAACCTTTCTTGTTCATGCATTCCTTGACATCGTCTCCCTTTTACCCCACCACCATCACTGTAGCCCCCCTCCCCACAAAGCTACTTTCTTTTAAAAAATTATTATTAAATGCTTTTATCGGGGGCTCTAACATCTCGTATCACAATCCATACATTCATCCATTATGTCGAGCACATCTGTCCATATGCTGCCATCATCACCTTCAAAGCATTTTGTTTCTACTTGAGCCCTTGATATCAGTTCTTCATTTTTCCCCCTCCCTTATGGACCCTAGATAAGTTGTAGATTATTATTTTCATATCTTATATCATTCTCACCCTTAACCCACTTTTCTATTGTTGGTCCCTGGGGGGGCGGGGAGGGGGAGGTTGATCCTTGTGATCAATATCCCCTTTCCCCCTCTACCCTCCCATAGGGATCTCTATTCTCATTGTTGGCCCTCAGAAGTTTATCTATCCTGGATTCCCTGTGTTTCAGGCTCTTATCTGTAGCAGTGTGCATGTTCTGGTCTAATCCGATTTGTAAGGTAGAATTGAGGTCATGATAGTTGAGGAGTCAAAGAATTAGAGGATCCCTTACCTCTCTCCCTCCCTCATGAACCCTCAATAATTTATAAATTATTATGAGTCATATCATATACTGTCTGATATCTCTCTTCACCCACTTCCCTGTTGTCTGTACCCCAGGGCGGGGGTTGTATGTAGATCCTTATAATCGGTTCCCCCTTTCGACGCGCCCCTTCCATCTCTCCTCCCGGTATGGCCACTCTCACCACTGGTCCTGAAGGGATCATCTGTCCTGGATTCCCCATGTTTCTGGTTCCTATCTGTTTTTCCTTCTTACGCTACATTTCTATTTGGTTCTAAAGCTCAGTTAATACACTTAAATTTTAAAAACACTCGCAGGACAGTCGTTTCACAGTTTCATCCACCCCCCTTGGCTCCATAAAGTCAAGGATCCACAAAAATTTGGGATTATGTGCTGCATTTTCTCAGGATTTGGTCAGGATTCTTTTACGGTATCTTTGATCAAAATATTCAGTAATAATAGCCGGGTACCAACCACTTCTCCTCCTCTCATTGGCATCAACATGCATTTCCTGCCCTCCTGTTGTTCCTCACTGTCCACGTTCCTCTGTTGCTCCAGGTGACTAGAAACCACTTGCTATGCCTTGGATGGCTTTTAAGAGTTAAGGTTGAACAGAACAAAATAGGTGGCAGAACAGAAGCTCTACACATTCTATCAGGTCAGTTAAGTAGGATGGCCTAACATACTTTTATGTTTTGGTGGCCATTTGAATGTTCTTCTTGATAAAAGATTCAAGTCCTTTGTATAGTATTACATTACTTACCTTTTGTTATTAAATTATTGTGGTTTTATATATTTTTTTGGTAACTAGATTGCTATCAGATAGCTGCTTTCTGAAGATAATCTCCAAATGGATAATTTGTCTTTTAACATTTTTGGTTATGTCTTTTCATGAATAAAAGTTTTTAATTGTTTTTTTAAAAAGAGAACTAGAGAAAAGTCGTGTTTCATCAGTGCTATACTGTACCTGGACTGGTTCATCTCTTCCTTGTGACCCCTCTGTAAGTAATGTCCACTTTTCTATAGATGGGTCTCCATTCTAAGCCCCCCACCCCTTCACAATGGGTATGATTTTGGGTCTTAGATGCCTGATACCTGATCCCATTGCCACCTCATGATCACAGAGGCTGCTTTGTGTCTTCCATGTGGGTTTTGTTGCTTCTCAGCCAGATGGCCCCTTGTTACCTTCAAGTCTTTAAGATCTATCTTTTGATAGTTGGGCACTATCAGCTTTCTTCAACACTTTTGCCTATGCCCTCATTTTGTCTTCAGCAATCTCATTGGGAAGATGAGCATCACAGAATGCTGGGTTATTAGAACAAAGTGTTCTTGTGTTGAGGGAGTTACTTGAGTTGAGGCCCAGTGCCCATCTGCAACCTTAATTCTTTTTTTCCCAATGATTTTATTGGGGCTCTAACAGCTCTTATAACATTCAGTACATAATTTGTATCGGGCATATTTGTACATACGCTGCCATCTTCATTTCCACATATTTTCTACTTGAACCCTTGGTATAAGCTTCTCCTTCCACCTCTTTTTTTAAATAAATAATTTTATTGGAGACTCATACAACTCCCATCACAATCCATATATACATCAATTGTCTGCAGGCCACATTTGCACACTTGTTGCCATCATCACTTTCAACACATCTTCCCTCCACTTAGGCCCCCAGAACCAGCTCCCGATATTACTCTTCTCTCTCCCCTCCCCCTCTCCCATGAACCCTTAATAATTTACAAATTGTTATTACCTTTTCATATCTTGCATGGTCCAATGTGTCCCTTCATTCACTTCCCTGTTGTCTGTACGCCAGAGAGGAGGTTATATATATGTAGATCCCTGAAATCAGTTCCCCCTTTCTACTCCACCATCCCTCCACCCTCCCAGTATCACCACTCCCACCATTAGTCCTGAGGGATCATCCATCCTAAATTTCCCATGTTTCCGACTCCAGTGTATATCTCCTAGTCTAGCTGGATTTGTCTGGTAGAATTGGGATCATGATAGTGGGTGGGAGGAAGCATTTGAGAATCAGAGGAAAGTTGCACATTTCATTGTTACTACACTGAACCTTGACTGGCTCATCTCCTCACTGCAACCCCTCTATAAGAGGATGTCACTTCACTTATTGATGGGCTTTGGGTCCCCAATCTGCACTCCCCCTCATTTATAGTGATGTAATTTTTAGTTCTTTGATGCCTGATACCACATCCCTTTGACACTTCATGGTCGCACAGGCTGGTGTGCTTCCTCCATGCAACCTTAATCCTTACCATATATATAAGTACATAGATCTATCCCTGTTATTATATATAAATATATTTACATTTGTACATACCTTTATTAGACCTCTATAAATGCCCTTTGTCTCCTGGATCTTTCCTCCATTTCCTTTTATTTTACTCTTGTCCCACCATCATGTTCGGCCTTCATTCAGATTTAGTAATTCCTTTCTGCTGCATTGCCCTTGATTAAGCTCCATTAGGCATCCTATGCCCTTCTCTCCATTGATTTTAGTTCACTTGTTGTTCCCTTGTCCCTGGTTTGGTTTCCTGCCCCCCTTCCTTTTTTTTACCTCCCCTCCGCCCATAGCCTAACACCCCCCCCCCCACAGTTATCGATCGAGTTCTTTTCATCTCTGAATTGTTTTTCTTGCCTGTCTTATCTAGATAGACATGCAGAGACATTAGCTCAAAAACCCGGCAATGCTAAACAAAATAACAAAGGAAGTCAAAACCAATAAAACAACAACCAGAAAAACGACAACAAAAAGAAAGCCATTGACAAAAAATGAAAACGCCTATGAATAGTGCAAGGTCTGTTAGTTGGCCTTTAGGAGTGTTTTCCAGTCTCATGGGGTGCCTTTACTGTCTTCAAAGTCTGTTTTTGGTATTCCCCAGGGATTTCATCACCTTGTTCTCTTTGCTGCTCTGATGCATGCCCTCAGTGTTTCGTCCCAGTGTGATGGAGTCAGATTGGGCGCAATTCGCACACTGTGTCTCCAGTGTTGTTCCCCGTAGCGCTGTGGTTCAGTGCAGGATGGGGCCGGCCTACGGTCCTCTCTGTGCATTGTCTGCTTTGAGCAGGAACGTCGTTCTCGGGGCTTGGTGGATCAGGATGTGTTCCTCTCCTTCTCCGTCCCTCTTCGTTTCTCCTGTGTGCTCTGATGTGCCCTTCACCCTACGCTGTAGCTTCAGTGCTGTCCTCCGAAGTGCATTCTTGGGAGGCAGGGACTACTGTCTTAAAGAAAGTGGGATTATTCTGTATACTCCAGCAAGTGTTCTCTTTTTAGCCAGAGCCTACTTTTTCAGCCTGCTGAGTTGCTGAGGAAGGTCAGTCCCTGTTGTATTGACATCAGATGCCTTCATCTGCATGGTCCTTCTTGGACACATTGACCAACAATATTGCCACACGAGGTCAGGAGGGTGATGTTTCTCGGAGTGCCACCTAGAACAGCAAAAGTAGTTCTTCCTTTGGAGTCCCAGTCGTATTGGTCTCTGAGCAGAAAGCATTGCCCAGGGCTTGAATACTCACGGTCTCCAGTGTAAAGTCCCTCCCAGACAACTGCAGAGATTTTTAAAGCACAGCTGCTCAAGCCCTATTTTTGTGCCCCTGGAATTCCGATGAAGATCTAGTTTAGCTTACACCTCCACATGCTTATATAGCTCCCTAGCTGACCCTTATGTAGCCCTCGTTGAGAAGTGCTGGTGGAGGAAATGTATGCAGAGGCTTGTGTTAAACAGCTGATTGGCAAGATAGTGAGCTGATCCCACTGCACTCCAGTCTGGGACCAGGTGTCCATCCTGATAGAGCCCTTTCTCAGAGTGATTCTCCAGGAACTCCTTATTATCCACAGTGTACCGTATTTTTTGGTCCAAAGGTGGTGTGTCCCAGATCATTTTCGTATACTAGTACTGTTTGGTTCATAATATTTTTTTCTTGTTTCCCTGCTCTAAAAAACTGGGTATGTCTTATGGTAGGGTGCATCTTACAGTCCGAAAAATACAGTAAGTCAAAAGCTGCTTAATTCCTCTAAACACAGTGCCAGTTAGACATGTTGTGTATATAGAGAGTCAAACTGTTCCCTGTTTCTGTCCCTCCTTTTCTAACCCTCTGAACTTTGTCCTTGGGTAAATGCTACCCTTTGGGTCATGAATGGTTGATGATTCTAAGGTAAGAGTGAGTTCAGTAAAGAAGGATTAAATCTGTCAGTGTTCTTTGCTCATTTCAACTCTACACCCTAGTATCTCTCTCTCTTTCTAACACACACACACACACACACACACTTCCTTTGTCGTCTATAAAGTTCCTAGTATGATGGAGTCAGTCATCCCGGTAGGATTGGTGGCCTGACTGGACTCATGTATGGCTGGAGTCGGTCAGATGAGAGCTAACCAAGAAGGTAGGTTCTGGGTAGGTGAGAGTCAATAATAAGAGCGCACAGTTTCGGGTGCGGGTTGAGCACCGAGGCTTGAGCAGCACAACACCCCACTTAACCCAAAGCGCTAGAGATGAGTCTAAGACAGTGGTTCTCAACCTTCCTAATGCCACGGCCCTTTAATATGGTTCCTCGTGTGTGGCTACCCCTAACCACAAAATTATTTTGTTGCTACTTCATAAGTGTGCTCTTGCTATGAATCGGGTGACCCCTGTGAAAGGGTTGAGAACTGCTGGTCTAAGAGAAAACATAAAAACCAAACCAATGCCATCGAGTCGATTCAGACACAGGGAGCCTATGGAGAGTTACCAGGCCGTGAACCTTCACAGGAACAGAGAACCTCAGACCGACTGATGGGTTCTTGAGTGTGAATCCCCCTTAGGCCTAGCTTCGTCTTCCCCGGGACTTTCTTCTTCCTGTGCACTGATAGAAAGTTAATATCTAACTTCCTGGAGTCTCTAGACTAAGGGTAGCAACATTAAAGATAGGTCTTACGTTTTGAGGCTACCATAGAAAACACAGTAGATGATACCCCTGTCCTGTGGCAGATGAAAAGCAGGCAGGTCAGCACTGACAGTCGAGTGTTCCATTCTGTGAACTGCTACAGGAGTGCTTAGCAGGGACACCCGATCAACCTGGGAAAGCTTCCCAGGAGAAGTTCTGTTAAGGGATAAGCAAGACCAAGATGTAGAGGGAGAATATTTCGGGCTACAGGAACTTCACGTGCTAAGACCCAGAGGTGAAAGGAAGCATCGTTCCTCGGAGGAACTGAAAGAGGTTGACCATGGCTTCCTGGAAGGGGACACGTGAGGGGAACAGAGCCTGGAAAAGTGGGCAGGGGCCAGTCATGGAGGAATCTGCAACCACAGCAAAGAGTTAACGTGTCACTCTAACCCCTCTCTGTAGTTTCTGATTACGAGATGACTCGATTGCCATGCACGTGGAAAAAACTATTTCTGGTGTGCAAATCTCACCCCGACGAGGCGCACGGTCCTCATGGGCCACCCCCTGGGTCGGGGGCTGGTCGGCTGTGATCATGGGTTTCTTCCGTGTGAGGAGGCCACTTGACCTCACCGAGCACCAGCTGTCTGACGAAGAACGGAAGCGACAAGGGAAAATCGGCGTCTTGGCGGGATGTTTTCAGTGGGAAACTAACGGTGGCAAGAGCTGTTCTCGTGTTCCCAGCCGGCACTCCAGCTCCTGCTTCCTCCTGTCAGGAGAAGCTCCCTTCCGCCAATGCTGGCCGGCTGGCAGGCCATTCTTTAGGGGCCGGGTTTTGCGCTTGTCACTCCTACCCTGGGTTGCTTTTAAGACTCACGCACGGACTTCTGAATGTTTAAAAGAAAGAACTCAAAGGAACCCTCTGAGGCGGCTAGTTGGAGGTCATCTGCTAAGGTTGGGGGAGGAATCACGACAGGTTAAGGGAACTTGGAAAGAAGGGGAAATACAGGAGGGAACTGACCAGGAACAAATGCATAAAAGGAAACAAGGAAAGCTTTTGCTTGTGAAGGCTGAGGAGCAGAGAAGACTCGGCTGGCACATCTGTCACCATGCCAATGGATAGAGTCGGTGCTTTTACTCCAGCATAACTCAGCAGCCTATGAGGAATTGGATGTTAGCTCCTCCTGGACGGGCCTGGCAGAGCAGGAGGGGCAGATGGACCAGGAGAAGGAGTGTCTGGGCTGGAGGAGCGTGAGGCTGGACTCATGACCCTTGACCACCGCGCCATGCTGGGAAATGAAAAGACTAGTGGATTGGGATCACAATGAAGGCTCCATGGGCTGGCTGGTTCGATGCCCTTGAAAAGCATAATTAATAATAAGGAGGTGAGGCTGAGCCCTGGTGGCGTAGTGGTTGTGCGCGGGACTGCGGCCCACTGGGATGGAGGTTCAATTCCAGCAGTGGGGCTGGGCCTCCTACTCCCACCACCAGAGGGCAGTGATGCAAAAAACAAACAAAAACAAACTAATAAGGAGGTGAGAGAGATTCATGGGCAAAATGTAAGTTTCCTGAGCTTAAAATACTACAAGTGCCGCAAGACCCAGGTGAGGGGCTTGCTTAGAGTGAACGTGAGAGCGAATTGCAGCTGCCAGGGTTGCTCTGGTCCTGCACCTGCCCAGCCCCCTCTGCTCATAGTGGCAGAGAAGAGAAGTGGCAGGTTGTGTCTGGTGGAGATGCCACAATCCTCCTTGAAGGCAGGGTGCTAACTTAGGAGGAAGGTCTGGGGAGTTCAGCGACAAGGGTGCGTAGACAGGTTTCGTGAGCTCTGAAATTCTCCTGATGGGTAAGAGAATTCCTTTGGGAGATGTGACGTAATCCACAAAGGACATTTGTATTCCCCCAGAGAAGAAAGTACTTCCCTTTACTGTGAGATCACTTTAGCATGATTGAAAAAATCAGGACGAGAACTTTCCTCAATGCCTGGAAGGAATACTATATGAGATGTCTGAAAACTTGGCCGCTGGGCCACTGCACAGTCCCTCCTCTGTGTCTCAGTTTCTACGAAGCAGAAATCCCCATAGGGTCGTTATGAGCATCGCTGGTTAATTGACTTAAGTACTTACTGTGTGGCAGGCCCTGGGCCGAACACATGCATCTGAGCCTTAGTATTTTATATTATTTCCCATTTTTATAGAGGTAAGCAATTTCCCCATTGTTTTGCAACTATTCGGTGGCAGAACAAGAACCTTAAAGCCAGAGTCTTTCACTTTTTCTGTACTGTGTATTAGACTCTGCAGGTAGAGAGAGCAAAACAAAATAATCACAGGGCTCAGTTGAAGAGCAGGCAGAAAAGCCAACTACTTTGCCACGAGCTGTGCAGGTTCTGGAGAGAGCAAACCGAGGGATTGATTTCCTGCCCAAGGAGGCTTGAAAGCTTCACTTTGGAGCTCATAGTTGGATCAGGACTTGAGTCTGTTGCATGAGGAAACTTACACACTCAGCGCCTCTAGTTTGAGAGTCTCATGTTGATCTGAAAGAGGCCAACTCCTGCCTTGTTTTGCCCCATTGGGCCACAAAGAATACACTTTTTCCCTTTTCCATAAAATCATTTTTTAAATGTTTCACCACTGGAGTCCCTATTCTCTAGTCCAGGTTACACAGTCTCATTCCCCGGCCAGTCCCCAAGCACTGAGGTGCTATGTGCTATATACAGAGATATTTACAGGGTGGTGTGGCAGATGGCACCCTCCAGAAACCCACAATATGGTTGGAAGAATAGAGTACAAAATAATTTGGCTTTCGTGGGTAGGCCATCTCTTTTGCCAAAATTCCAAGCACCCAACATAGTTGATTGTCTGTTATTTAATTGATGCTATGTTTAAGCAGAGGAGGCTGGGGTGGTGTGGGAAAACATTAGAAGATGTCTTAAGTTAGACCCGGAGGAGAGCAGTAAGCTTCCGCAGCGGGTCTCTATCTGCCAGGATGACTAGGGCTGGTGTGAAGGCAGAGACCGGAGCAGCTGCCTGGCTCAGGGAGTCAGGCCCAGGGTGGAGTGGCATGATGGGCAAAGACCTGGGAGGCAAGGTAGGGTTCAGATGGTGGGTCGTCCTACTTAGATGTGACTTTATTGTCCTGAGGGCGGGGGATGAGACGCTCAGCATTTCCTCAGAGGAAAAGCACTGGAAGGGTGCCCTATTTGGGAGCAGGAGGACACTTTGAAAGAGAGCTGCAGTACTCCCTGTGAGAACCGAGGGGGCCTAACCTCAGGGCTAGCGAGAGTGGGGCACGTTGAAGAAGGTTTGAGAAGTGGAAGCTGCTGGACTTGGGTGGTCAGATGTGGAGACGAGGAGAGGGAGGGATCTGGAGAGGCAACTAGAAGGTGGTGTTCCTTCCTCAGGGAATGGAGGGGAAGAGCAAGTTTGGGAGAAGGAAGGAATCCGTTTGGGGCAGGTTGCATTCGTGCTGCCTCTGGAAAACCTGGAAGAAGGTATGTGGTTCTTAGACGGATTGGATCCCAGGAGAGACTAGAGTGAGCAGCCCAGTTTGGGAAATGAGGGCATTCTTGACAACTCCTCAAGTGGATGAGCTGACTCAGGAAAAATAGAAAGAAGACAAGAGGAATAAAGGTACCCTAAGGAACCCCAACAGCAGGAGCCAGAAGGAAGATGTGGGGGTGATCAGAGAAGTAGAGCATGCTTAGTGAGTTCCCAGTGAAGCCAATTTTCCTTGAAAGCCTCTCGATTGCCCACAGGAAGCATGTGAGTTGCCATGACCACGAGGGACAGCCAAGCGCCTCTGCATCCTGCAGATCTGCTGCCCCAGAGCAGTGCTTGTCAGAATTCTCAGCCCCTGTCGCAGAGGCAGAGCCGTGGGAATACCCTGAAGAGGCTTCCAAATGAATGCCCTTGTTCGTAAGCATCCCAGGTGATTCTTCTTCGCAGTGTGGCAGCCAGGGACTGGTACTCTAGGGCAGGGGTTATTGCATAACAACCTGGGAACGCTCCCGGCTTCCCGCCTCCCTCCCCTCCCCATAGAGGTTCT